>CM071925.1:75630616-75767065 GCA_016081115.2 Rehmannia glutinosa | reverse complement strand
TATGTAGTGTTGATTGTTTATCTTGGCCATGTATCACAAAAACTCATTATTAATGAAACGAACTCTACTTCTTTTTTTTATTTATTTCTTCCAACGTCAATTACGATTTCGTGATTTTTGAGCTTAGCACCTTATATTCTCTCTAGTATTAATGCTTGATCGAATGACTACGACTTTAGAAATATTAGACCCTCGAAAATTTAGGAGTACATTTTATCCTTATCCAAATATTTCATCTTATTCTATAATTCATCCCAACCAACTTCAATTTATTTTTCGATTACACATTTCTTATTTCAAATCTTTATTTTAAATTTCTAAATATTTAATTATGGATATTTATACATTTTATTTTTCTCCTCAATTTGATAAAGAAAAGAAACCAAATATTTTTTCCTAATTTTGAAATTACCACTTTAAATGGGGAAAATAACTCAATTTTCTTCTATCACTATTTTATCATTTTGTATCTTCCAACTAAATTATTATTGGACAAAAAACAAATAAAATTTTGATAATTTCATTTCTATTTTATTTTATGTCTTCCAAGCCTACAATTAAAAATTTTCTCTACAAATCCCACTACCCCATTAGTCAACTCAACAAATTTTAAATTTCTCCCTAAAACCTAGCTTTTAGCCAATTGTCCCCTAAGAAAGTAACCTAGCTATTAATTTATGTCCTAACTTCCCCAATTATTATCCTAACACATCATTTAACCAAAAAAAAAAAAAAAAACACAAATCTTCTCTCAACTTCTCTCCACAAATTCTCCAACATTTTCTCTAAGCATAAGTTCATCTTCTTTCTTCAAATCTTCAAACAATCTTCATATCTTCAAACACATATTCTTCAAATCTTCAAACAATCTTCATATCTTCAAAACAAACATCTTCAAATCTTTCAAACAATCTTTATATCTTCAAACACACATTCTTCAAATCTTCAAACAATCTTCATATCTTCAAAACACACATCTTCAAATCTTCAAACAATATTCATATCTTCAAAACACACATTCTTCATATCTTCAAACATTTTTTCATATCTTCAAACACATCTTCTTCATATCTTCAAACATTTCTTCATATCTTCAAACACTTCCCCGTATCTTCAAAAACACACTTTCTTCATATCTTCAAGAATAATTTCTTCATATTCTCAAACACTTTCTTTTCTTCAAACACTTAACAAAAACACAAGAACTCTTCTTACTTTTTTATTTTAAAACTATCACTAATACAATGTAATGAATATTCTTCTTCAATCCATTTTGATATTTCTAGCTCATCCTCTTCACTTCTTAACCTAAGTTTGATTTTGGTTTGAGGTACACTTAGAGACAACTTGAAGATAATAGAGACTTGGAACCATCTTGACTAGACCTCGAGAATTTGTGAAGGAATTTGGACTAGAAGGTAAGAAATGGGATTTTAGTACATTTTCTTCTTATATTCTATTTTCCAAAATTTTGATACTCCATTTTCATTTTTGGACTTTTAGGGGCTGACCTTAAGAGTTGTTTTAAGAGTGAGCAAAGAGACCCATTTTGAGACCTCTACTAGTCTCATTTCATCTACTACACAAGGTAAGTGTAGTTTTACCAATATTCTTCACCTCTTTCTTCTTTCTTTAAATTTTTAACCTCATTTCCTAACTCCTACATTTTTGTTTTGGTATTCCTTGACCTAGGGGCTGACCTAAATCACTTCTCCTTCAAGAGTGATTTATTTCATCTTTCACCAACAAGTTCATTTTTAAGGTGGGTGGAAAAATCCTTTCAACTTCTAGGTGTTTTACTTAAAACTGCATGTAGGATTTTGATTTTGAGCACTTGAGATATATATTATGTATTGCATGCTATTTTCTTGTATGAAGATGGAAAAATTCTTAAGTGTTGCTCAAAAATGCGATTTATCAAAAAATAGGGCATACATGTACACTTTATTGTTATACTTGATGAAATTTTGTATGAGAAGCATATGTATGTGTATGACTCTTGAAATCTATGTTTTGAATGATTTATAACCTGGACAAGTCGAGCATAATTGATTAAATTTCAACTTTTGGACTTAAAATGCAAAAATGGAGAGTTGGTGGACTTAATTGCAAGAAAATAAAACTTAAGGACCCCTCTGTAATTTTCGATTTTGGGACTGAACACAGGTTCAAAAATTATGTTTTGACATTTTAATAAAGTTTTAAGAGTTTTTAGATAAACAAAATCAACCCTTAAAGCCCAAGGACTAGATTGTAAAATTTTAGAAGTTTAAGGGCTATTTTGCAATTTTTCGAAACTGTACCAGACCCTAATTTTAAAATTTGGAATTTTAACTCTTAAGGGACTGGAAATAACATATTCTAAGTATATTCCAAAAATCCAAGTGTTTAGAGCTTGGAAAGTAATTTTATAAAAATTGAGGGACCAAATTGTAAAAGATTAAACTTGAGGACCAAAATACAATTTCCAGGACTTATGCAGTCCATGCACCTGGAAATACTAATTTAACTATAACATAATTATATCTTGGACCCGAGGTTCAAATTTCATAACAATCGGACCTAAAAAGCCTTAGAAAGCAATTATTTCAAAATGGGACAAAAATGAGATTTTTAAGAGTTAAGGGGCCTATACTTATTTCATTTTAAAACTGTTTTTTGTCTCAATATTCCACTGACCTTAGTGATATTTTCCAACTAGAATCACATTAAAAGCCCTTCCGGGTTGTGAGTTCCAATTATTTTAAACTTAGGGACCGAAATGACAATTTTAACAAATTTGGGGCTAATGTGAGAATTTTATAAAAACTCGACCTCAAAACTTTAAAACCTGAATATCTGAATAATTCAGATAATTTAGGAACTGACCTCATAAATTTTCAAGGTCGGGACATTTGTTTATTCAATTTTTAACCCCAAAAGAATTGGTTTTTACAAAACGGGGCTAATTGTAATTTTTTTCAAGGGCCTAACTCAATTATTTTTATTTTAAAGAAACAGCCCTGGGCCCTCTGACTTTAATTATTGATTAAAATATTTTATTTTCTCAAAATTCCCACTGAATTATCGGATCGTCTTGACCGGTGTCGCGATCGTGGGGCGACTTTGCTCGTCTTTGCGATTTTGAATCTATAACGGACCTATGTTCCACCTAATCTTTCAAGATATTGAAGATTGCTTATTATCCCTGTAATCATCTTCATCCAAATAACTCCACCAACGCCATAATTGCCTTGCGAATTTTTTGAAAACTTTCTAAAATGCTTCCTGAATCAATAATACTCATTGCCTGGTTGACTACCGAACGTGTACTTACTTTCTGTCTCAAGTCAACTTGGTGCATCGAACTCACGATCGGAATGGATACGTCGGGGATGGAATCGGCAGCTCGGCTGCTATTCCACTCTTTGGCCCCATCGCCCTAATCCCTTGGCGAGGCGGAGTTTGTCCCAAGGAAAACGGGTCGTAAAGGATGGAGATATAATCATGATTATGACGAATCCGAGCCTTGCTAGCTCCAACGTGGATTTTGTCTTTGCACTATGGAGCGATAAGGTGACAGGTCTTGGACCATCATGAACGGGGAGTTACAAGGAAGAACGAAGGAATCATCAGTCGATCCACGATTCCGGAGTTAATCGGACGTTTGGTTGGCGCTTACACACGCATCGACGCAATCGCTACTTGTAATGCATGGGTTGGCGCGCATATCGATGCAACCGCTAATTGTCTTGCATGGGATTGGCGCTACACATCGATACACAATCCTCTGTCTTGCTTGAATCATCGTGTACGTGACCACAATCTATTTCTTAAATCGTATAAATATATTACTTAATATATATTTATCACGATCTTGTGGGCTATGTGTGAAATCATGCATCATGCCTCACGCATTTTCATACAACCGCTTTTCTCGCGTTAACTATATATATCGCCACACTTGCATACGATCACCCCATCAACTCGAGATTTGTCTTAATCCTCATGTTTTCTAACCTTTAGATGAAGAGTATGTTGAAGACGTCGAACTACCACAGTTGAATCCCTACCATTGATGTGGAGAGACGTTCCTTTTAGTTTTATTGTTGAATGAACTTTACATTTTATTTCTCATTTTGAATTTGTAAGTTAAATTCGGATAATCTATTGGGTTGTATTCGGATACCGCTGGACCTTAAGATGTAATTCGTACTTGTGTTTATTTTAATTCAATTGCATTAGACTCTTTTCACTTGAAGTTTCGTATCATGTGTTTAGGCTGTTGATTTATTTTACATTTAAGTGATTGATTGTTGTCATCGTCCGTTTGGGGGTGACGATTATGGTATCGAGGAGGCGACTAGTAAGATAGAAACTTACAAAAATGACCCGGATAGGTTCCTCGACCTTGGATTGGGTACCGCTATTAGATGACCTAAGTTGAATCTTAGATGAATATTTGAACTCTTTTGGGCTGTTATAGTGTTAAGATATGATATTCCTCTATTTGGACATTAGGTGATTTAGAAAATCCGTGATTTAGAGATTATAATGCCTGATATGGTGAGACTCGAAGAATATGAGGATATCTCTTGATAAGTATATGATTTGGATGTGATATATTATGGGATCTAGACACCTAATGATATTACTTTGGGGGAAAATGATAGTAGGGGAATCACTAAGTATATTGATCAATGATAATACCCTTGTGTTATTCATTCTCAAGTACTTGCACAAGCTTAAGTAAGGGAATTTGACTTGTGGTTTAGGTATCACGGATAAGATACATTAAGGATGTGACTATTATACAATCTCGACTAGATGTTACCACTAAATATCCCTCCCGAGGATAGGCGAACTATTTGATCAACTTCAAAGAGTGATGGTGTACTCAAGTTTGATTTACAACAAGGATATTATCAATCAGAGAAGGCGTTTCCAAAACGGCATTTCGGACAGATATGGACACTACGAGTTTGTAGTGATGCCTTTCGGTCGACAAACGCACCAAAGAACGTTTATGGATCGATGCATCGAGTCTTTCAACCTTATTTAGATCAATTCGTAGTGATATTCATTGATGACATACTCATATACTCTAAGTCTAGAGAAGAGCATAACGTCATCCGAAAATTGTTTTGGAGACACTCTTTAGAGCACAAGTTGTATGCCAAATTCAGCAAGTGTGAATTTTGGCTTAGTGAAGTCGCATTCTTGGGACACATAGTATCGATTCCCGGATCGTCGTAGATCCTTGAAGGCACAGCGGTGGTTGAATGGAAACAACCGTTGCGATGAATGAGGAAGTTTCATAAATTTGTTTGGATATTATCGAAGATTTATCCGGGATTTCTCAAGATAGCGGACCACTCACTCGACTAACCCCAGGAAGCAAGTCAAGTTTGAGTGGAATGACAAGTGTGAGACTAGTTTCCAAGAGTTGAAGAAACAACTTACTACATCTCGATCTTAGCCCTTCCAAAGGAATAGAAAACTTTGTCGTCTACATTGATGCATCAAATGAAGGACTAGGATCGTGCTCATGCGAGGAAGGAAAGGTCATTGCTTATGCATCACGGAAACTCAAAGCCGTATGAAGCCAATTACCCAACGCATGACTTGGAATTGGCAGCGATAGTGTTCGCATTAAAGAAATGGAGGCACTATCTCTACGAGCAACATTCACGGTTTACACAAATCATAAGAGCCTAAAGTATCTATTCTCTCGGAAGGATCTCAATTTGAGGGCAACGAGAGATGGATGGAGTTAATAGAAGACTATCACTATGATATTCAATACCATCCGGAAAAGCTAACGTAGTAGGCGGCGCCTGAGCGAGAAAGCGAGTTTAGCGGACTAATGATTCGAGTGAAATCATTAGAAGAGTTGAGCACTTGGAATCCGATGAGAACCAATACTCAAATTTCATGTGCTAACATATTGGTTAAACCCGATCTCTTTTGAAGGCGAGATCAAAAAGACATGGGACGGATGTACAACTTCAAAAGCGAAAGAGAAGATCTTAAGAAGAGAGATCGAGAATTCTCGGTACATGAGGATGGAATCATCGGACTTAAAATCTCGAGTCATTGTACCAAGTGACCAGCTTGATTAGGAGCATAATTCTCTCGGAAAGCACACTATACACACCGGAGGAAACAAGATGTATAAAGACTTGAAAGCGGCATTCTTGGTGGGTAAACATGAAGAACCAGGTAGTAGAGTTCGTTGCGAGATGTTTGACTTGTCAACGAGTAAAAGAACACCCAAATACCATCGGTTTATTACAACCGTTGAGAATTCAGTGGAAATGGGAACACATAACGATGGACTTCGTGGACGGATCTACCAAGGACGGATTTAGAGGCGATGATGCCATATGGGTAATCGTAGACCGACTCACGAAATCGCACACTTCCTACCCATGAAGAAAACCGACAGCTTGTAGAAACTTACGCAGATTTATATCCGAGAGATCATTCGACTACATGGAGTGCCACTTTCGACATAGTATCGGACAGAGACCCGAGGTTTATCTTGGATTAAAATCTTACATGAGGAATTGGGTACCTCGCTAAGTTTCAAGACCTGACATCCACATCCACATGGCGGTCACGAGCGAGCGATTCAAACCCTGGAAGACATGTTGCGAGCATGCATGTTAGACTTCTACGGAAGTTGGGATTCACACTTACCATTGGCCGAGTTCGCCTATAATAACGACTATCGAGACCACAATTGGGATGGCACCCTCTGAAGCCTTGTATGTGCGAAAGTGTAGATCCCACTACACCGGGAGATTGATGACCAATGGACTCCAAAAGAGAAAGCGAAAGTTACTATCGATTCCAAAGGTCGACTTAGTTCGGAGGCCATGGAGGTCAAGTTGATCAAGGAAGGATTCGCACACTGAGCCGCCAAAAGATTTCACATGGACAGAGAGAGAAAGAATTTGGAATTTGAAGGCGGAGATGAAGTATTTCTCGGACTCTTGCCACGAAAGGATTTATCAATCCGAAGAAAGGAGGCAAGTTGAGCCCGAGATATGTTGGACCTTACCAATTTGCGAGAGGATCGGAAGTTAGCCTCAGGCTCGAGTTACTGCACGTATGCGAGAATGCGATGTATTCGCGTATCGAGGTTAAAGAAGTATCAACGGATCCTGAGCGTATCATCACCCAAGATACTCGCTATCCTACATCGAGAAACCAATCGGATCATTGACCAATGGATATGTCGATTTGCGTAATAGAGAGATTCCGATGGTTAAGTGGTATGGCAAAACCACAAATCCAGGCGAAGGCGCAACGTGGGAGATGGAAGAATACATGAGGAATCAATATCGAGTTGTTGAAGAGAATTTGGGGACCAAATTCTTTTAAAGAGTGGTGAATGTGAGGCCCCGAATTTTAACAACGTGAGATACGGTGTTATGTAATGATTATATATTCGGCTATGTATCACAAACATATTATTAATGAAACGCGACTCTACTTTTATTTATTTCTTCCAACGTCAATTACGCATTTCACATTTTTGGAGCTTAGCAATTTTATATTCTCCTATAGTATTAATGCTTGATCGAATGACTACGACTTTAGAAATATTAGACCTCGAAAATTTAGGAGTACATTTCGATCCTTATCGAAATATTTCATCTTATTCTATAATTCATCCCAACCAACTTCCAATTTATTTTTTGATTACACATTTCTTATTTCACATCTTTATTTTAAATTTCTAAATATTTAATTATGGATATTTATACATTTTATTTTTTCTCCCTCAATTTGATAAAGAAAAGAAACCAAATATTTTTCCCTAATTTTAAATTACCACTTTAAATGGGGAAAATAACTTCGATTTTTTTCTATCACTATTTTATCATTTGTATCTTCCAACTAAATTATTATTGGACAAAAAAATTAATAAAATTTTGATAATTTCATTTCTATTTTATTTTATGTCTTCCAAGACTACAATTAAAAATTTTCTCTACAAATACCACTACCCGTTAGTCAACTCAACAAATTTTAAATTTCTCCCTAAAAACACTAGCTTTTGGCCAATTGTCCCTAAGAAAGTAACCTTGCTATTAATTTATGTCCTAACTTCCCCAATTATTATCCTAACACATCATTTAACCAAAAAAAAAAAAAAAAAAAACACAAATCTTCTCTCCAACTTCTCTCCAAAAATCCTCCAACATTTTCTCTAAGCATAAGTTCATCTTCTTCTTCAAATCTTCAAACAATCTTCATATCTTCAAACACACATTCTTCAAATCTTCAAACAATCTTCATATCTTCAAAACACACATCTTCAAATCTTCAAACATCTTCATATCTTCAAACCCACATTCTTCAAATCTTCAAACAATCTTCATATTTTCAAAAGACACATCTTCAAATCTTCAAACAATATTCATATCTTCAAAACACACATTCTTCATATCTTCAAACATTTCTTCACATCTTCAAACACATCTTCTTCATATCTTCAAACATTTCTTCATATCTTCAAACACTTCTTCGTATCTTCAAACACACTTTCTTCATATCTTCAAGAATAATTTCTTCATATTCTCAAACACTTTCTTCTTTCTTCAAACAACTTAACAAAAACATAAGAACACTTCTTACTTCTTTATTTTCGAAACTATCACTAATACAATGTAAGGAATTTTCTTCTTGATCCATTTTGATATTTCTAGCTCATCCTCTTCACTTCTTAACCTAAGTTTGATTTTTGGGTTGAGGTACACTTAGAAGACAACTTGAAGATAATAGAGACTTGGAACCATCTTGACTAGACCTCGAAATTGTGAAGGAATTTGGACTAGAAAGGTAAGAAATGGGATTTTTAGTACATTTTCTTCTTCTCTTCTATTTTCCAAAATTTTGATACTCCATTTTCATTTTTGGACTTTTAGGGGCTGACCTTAAGAGTTGTTTTAAGAGTGAGCAAAGAGACCCATTTTGAGACCTCTACTAGTCTCATTTCATCTACTACACAAGGTAAGTGTAGTTTTACCAATATTCTTCACCTCTTTCTTCTTTCCTTAAATTTTTAACCTCATTTCCTAACTCCTACATTTTTGTTTTGGTATTCCTTGATCTAGGGGGCTGACCTAAATCACTTCTCCTTCAAGAGTGATTTATTTCATCTTTCACCAACAAGTTCATTTTTAAGGTGGGTGGAAAAATTCTTTCAACGTCTAGGTGTTTTACTTAAAATTGCATGTAGGATTTTGATTTTGAACACTTGAGATATATATTATGTATTGCATGCTATTTTCTTGTATGAAGATGGAAAAATTCTCAAGTGTTGCTCAAAAATGCGATTTATCAAAAAATAGGGCATACATGTACACTTTATTGTTATACTTGATGAAATTTTGTATGAGAAGGATATGTATGTATATGACTCTTGAAATCTATGTTTTGAATGATTTATAACCTGTATAAGTCGAGCATAATTGATTAAATTTCAACTTTTGGACTTAAAATGCAAAAATGGAGAGTTGTTGGACTTAATTGCAAGAAAATAAAACTTAAGGGACCCCTCTGTAATTTTCGATTTTGGGACTGAACTCAGGTTCAAAAAATTATGTTTTGACATTTTAATAAAGTTTTAAGAGTTTTTAGATAAACAAAATCAACCCTTAAAAGCCCAAGGACTAGATTGTAAAATTTTAGAAGTTTAAGAGGCTATTTTGCAATTTTCAAACTGTACCAGACCCTAATTTTAAAATTTGGAATTTTAACTCTTAAGGGACTGAAAATAACATATTTTAAGTGTATTCCAAAAATCCAAGTGTTTAGAGCTTGGAAAGTAATTTTATAAAAATTGAGGGACCAAATTATAAAGATTAAACTTGAGGACCAAAATACAATTTCCAGGACTTATGCAGTCCATGCACCTAGAAATACTAATTTAACTATAACATAATTATATCTTGGACCCAAGGTTCAAATTTCATAACAATCGGACCCTAAAAAGCACTTAAAGGCAATTATTTCAAATAGAACAAATATGAGATTTTTTAAGAGTTAAGGGGCCTATACTTATTTATTTTTAAAATTGTTTTTATCTCAATATTCCACTGACCTTAGTGACATTTTCCAACTGGAATCACATTAAAAGCCCTTCCGGGTTGTGAGTTCCAATTATTTTAAACTTAGGGACCGAAATGACAATTTTAACAAATTTGGGGCTAATGTGAGAATTTTATAAAAACTAGACCTCAAACTTTAAAAGCCTGAATCTCTGAACAATTTAGAGAATTTAGGTACTGACCTCATAATTTTTCAAGGTCGGGACATTTGTTTATTCAATTTTTAACCCCAAAAGAATTGATTTTTACAAAACGGGCTAATTGTAATTTTTTTTTCAAGGACCTAACTCGAATTATTTTTATTTTAAAGAAACAACCCTGGACCCTCTGACTTTAATTATTGATTAAAATATTTTATTTTCTCAAAAATCCACTGAATTATCGGATCGTCTTGACCGATTAATACGATCGTGGGGCGACTTAAATCGTCTTGCAATTTTGAATCTATAACGGACCTATGTTCCACCTAATCTTTCAAGATATCGAAGATTGCTTATTCTCCCGATAATCATCTTCATCCAAATAACTCCACCAACACCATAATTGCCTTGCACAAATTTTTGGCTTTCCTAAAATGCTTCCCTGAATCAATAATACTCGACTCCTGGTTGACTACCCGAACGTGTACTTATTTTCTGTCTAAGTCAACTTTGTGTGTCAAGCTCACGGTCGGAATGGATACGTCGGGGATGGAATCGGGCAGCTCAATTTGCTATTCTACTCTCTGGCCCCATCGTCCTAATCCCACAACCGAGGGACGGAGTTTGTCGAGGAAGCGGGTCATAGTACTTGAGGTAAAATCATGATTATGATGAATCCGGCCTTGCTAGCTCAATGTGGATTTTGTCTTCGCCTATGGGCGATAAGGTGACAGTCTTGGACCATCATGAGCGAGGAGTTACAAGGAAGAACGAAGGAATTCTGTTGTCGATCCACGATTCGGAGTTAATCGGAACGTTTGGTTGGCACTACACATCGATGCACAATCTTTACTTTGTAATGCATGGGTTAGCGCTACATATCGATACACAACCACTAATTGTCTTGCATGGGATTGGCGCTACACATCGATGCGCAATCCTCTGTCTTGCTTGAATCATCGTGCGTGTGACCCACGAACTATTTCTTAAACTGTATAAATATACTACTTAATATATTTATCACACGATCTTGTGGGCTATGTGTGAAATCATGCATCATACCTCACGCGTTTTCATACAACCATTTTCGCGTTAACTATATGTATCGTCACACTTGCACACGATCACCCCATCCACCGAGATTTCTCTCACTCTCTCCTGTTTTCTAACCTTTAGATGAAGAGTATGTTGAAGACGTCGAACCTACCCAGATTGAATCCCTACCATTGATGTGGAGAGAGCATTCCTTTTACTTTTATTGTTGAATGGACTTCTTCATTTTATTTTACTGTTTTGGTAATTTGTAAGTTAAATTGAATAATCTATTGGGTTGTATTCGGATACCGTTGGACCTTAAGATGTAATTCGTACTTGTGTTTATTTTAATTCCATTTGCATTAGACTCTTTTCACTTGAAGTTTCGTATCATGGGTTTAGATCGTTTGATTTATTTTACGTTTAAGTGATTGATCGTTGTCGCGTCACGTTTGGGCGTGACACATACTAAATAACGATACTACAAATAAAAACTAATGCTTTTAAGAAAGAAAGGTGATACTTTATAAATAAAAACTAATACATTTCATTTGTGAAAAACAATCCTAAAACATTTCAACTTAAAAGTAATCTTGTTCTAGAAATCTATAATACTTTATAAAATAAAATGTAATACTTATAGTATAACATGCCATCATGGTCCTTATCTTTTGCCTTCTTTGATGGTTTCTTGACTTGAAGAACCTTCAAAATTTTCTCACCCTCTGAATGCTTCTTCAATCTGTCTCTCATTCGCGCGTGTTTTGTACGTCTCTCATCCTCCTCACACTTTGTGCATTTCTCATCCTCTACGTGCTTTGTATGCGTTCTCATCCCCTGCGTGCTTAAATTCCTGTCTTTATTCAACGCGAGTTCTTTCTTTTTTTTTCTCCAGCGCCTTGCTTTCTCTTGTCCTTGGATGGTTCATCTCCTCAAGATTCTTAGATTTATGAGCAAATTGTTTACGCTGACAATATCTACAAACCAAAGTACAAAACAGAATGAATTACCAACAGAGACAATATATATACACAATGTGTATATATATATATATATATATATATATATATATATATGAGACTCCTAGAAATACAAAAACCAAAAAACTCACAGAACATTGAATCAAAGAACCACAAATACCAAAACTAGAAAACATATGCTACTGTGTTGTTCAAAATTTTGAAAAATGTATGCTAAACATAAAAAACATATGACAAAAATAGGAACAAGCAAAAAATTGAGGAACATAAAATAAACTAGAAAAAAAATCACACAAAAATCACCAAACTAAAACCTTAGTTTGGAATTTTCGAAAAACCAGCATATGCTAAACATAAAAAAACATATGACAACTATAACAACATGCAAAAATGGAGGAACATAAAATGAAGCCAGAAACAAATCGCACAAAAATCACCCAAACTAAAACCCTAATTTGAAAATTTCGAAAAAATAATATATGTTAAACATAAAACTTGAAAAAAATATAGCAACATGAATGAAAACTTACATATGAGTCGAACAAACCTAGGTTTAACAAATCTGAAAAAAAAACTAAAAAACTACATAGAACAAGAAAAGTGTCAAAAACTTACCAGATTGGAGCCGGAGACTGCGATTTCCAATAAAAACTGAGTAAAAAGAGAACTAAACAATGAAAGAAGAAGAAATAAGACAGAAATTGAAAGAAAGGAGGGAGAAGAGGCGAGGGAAGAACGAAGAAATGGGAAGAAGAAGAAAATGTGAAGAAACGAGGGAAATAAGCTGGAACAAAAAAATGAGTAAAAAAATATTAAATCTTTGGATCGAATTAAGTCGCGTGGGTCGGAGTTGGGCACGACCCATCCGATAAATAAATGACCCGTAAGATGGTCTCAACTCTCATATGAGTCTTTCTCTTGAATGGATTGCATGTTACATACATCCAAGAATTCAAGCCCATAGTGCAAGTTTTGTTATAAGTTTTAATGACACTTATACCCATTTGCGTGAATATAAATCGAACACCATATAAAATATTTCTCTTGCAAGTAAAATACTTGCAAATGTATCAATGAGGGCAAAAATGAACAAAGTGTTTATGACTCAACTAGTACGAAACAACTTTGAAAACTCATTTCTATTAGTAGATCTATGATATAAAATCGGCTCCCCAAAAAATACGATATGTCTGAGACTCTCATGCTCATTATCAAAAGAAATAATGGACCAAAACAAGAACAAAAACTTTTAGATCTTAAGGTGTTGTTCTTGAATTGCATAATACTTCAAACAACACTCGAAATTGTATGAAAAGTTCTTGAAGAACACAAACATTGCTTAACTCTCAAAGCTCAAACTATCTGGATTTCTCGTGTATTTTCTCTCGTAATTCTCTATAAAAACATGTAAGACGTGACGCTCTCTTTTATAAGCATCCCATCGATCTTTTGAACCTACAAAATATGGAAAAAGATATCCATAAGTAAAATGATATATCTCTCTCTTCTAAATTAGGTATCTAGATAAGTATCTAGAGCCATTCGTTATCAATATGATCGCAATAAATAAAGAATTATATTGACGTGAGGGCTTTCCCGACTTATAACAAAATATATTAATTCCTAATCAAGATACAATCTTTCCTAATTTAACAAGAATCCTACCACATGAAAAATTAGTCAAGAAAATAAGAGAGAAAAAAATAAGAGAGATTTATACGCAAAATTAAGCAAGAAGACATACGAGTTTAAAAGAAGATTCTTGAAGTAGATGTTATTGATATCATTGACATCGAGAATTAACATCAATCCATTTGATATTCTTCTTATCTATTTTTGTCCATATTGTTTTGTTATTGAGCGATAGTGAGTTATATACTTCTATTGTTGGACGAGCTGAATTTTAAAGCTTTGATCTACTTGAGTTAAGGAGTTTTACTAAACTAGTTGAGATCTAGAGAGTGGTATGCGTAAGCAATTATTTTCAACTAGTGATTTCATCATCTCGACACTTCTAAAAGTTATTTATAACTTGTAGATAAATTTCTTATATTGTGTGCCTTTATTATGTCATCGTATAACACTTTCTCCATTTGCATGACTAATATTTTCTTGCTTTTTCTCTATTATTAAGGAAAAAAAACTAATGTTAGTGCCCTTGTTGTTAAAATGGGAATGGTCTTCAACATCATTTAAAAGTCGATGTTGTCTCCTTCAACAACAATAGTTTTTAGTCAATGTCATCAAGGAAACAAAATAATGTTAATACCTTTTTGTTAAAGTGAGAGTTCTTCAACATCATTTAAACTCCGATGTCTTTTCCTACTACAACAATTGTTTCCAACATCGGTTGAGAACCAATGTCTTTTGTGATTAATGGTGCTATCTTTATAGCATTTTTTTTTGTTAGTTTTGCTTCAAAAAGCTCAGTGTTTTTTGGAAAATCAAGCGAATTGATACCTTGTAATTCATGAGCAATAGTACCAATTTATCATATCTAATCTAACCAACAATTACAATCCAAATGCAAATATGCGATTTTAATTAGAGCCCCAAAGACAGTCAAGAGACCAACATCTAGTTACGTAACAATTCCATAAAAAGAAACATTGTCGTAACATGAACCAATCCAACTTCAACGGTCGATTACATAATAATCAACAATTCGGTATCACCATGAATCTAAAATAATAGTTTATTTTCAGGAGAGACCTTGACATTGTACATGTATTCTTCAATACATGAAGTTAAGGAATCGATCTGATTCTTCAATGCATTCTTCAAATTTGACATCAATGATTTTCTGTCCGAGAAGAAAGAATAAAGATAAGAATCAATACATGAACTTACCAAGTTAAAAAAGAGATTGCAAAAAGCCAAATTCAAAATTGACACAAATCTTTTCCCTAACGCATAATCAAAAGAGTAATTACACCTTACACATAAGCTTTCCAATACCTCCAACATATTATCATCGAGGAGCAGAGAATCCTTCATTAGTAGAGCCATGAGATTAATCACATTAATATAGATATGTAGAAAGAACATGAATAAAATCAAGGAATTGAAAATTACACACATAAGCCTTCTTATTCCTCCAACATGTTATCATTAGGAACACAAGATCCTTCATTATTAAAGCCATGAGATTCTTCAAATAAAAATTCTCGGCTTTCCTTCCCTGCAATATAGAAGAAAATCATCTTTAGTGAAAAAAAAAAAAGAACTATAGATTAGAAAGGAAATATAAATGTGACTTTGTTATCTTATATTTTGTTTTATTAATACATATTATTTATAAAAATATTCATTATCAATGTATATATGTTAGATATAATATTAAGTACATAAAAATAACATTATCATACATATTATATATGTAAAATATACAATATATTTGAAAAAATAAATATATTAGGTAGGCCGAGGGGACGATAGGTACCCATGACGGATTATTAATACCCATGTCTATCCAGCTCTGCTTTGCAAATCATGGGGCGGGACGATCCAAAAATGGTAAGTTGGGAAAACAATGTCATCCTTAAATAACAAAAAACTAGAATACTTAATTCAAAATGATTAAAATTTACCGATGACAAACGATATTTGATAGGGGTGTCAATGGGTTGAGTTCGTGGTTCGCGTGTCAAAAATAAGCCAATCCGGACCCGACTGTTTTTAATTATCCGTGTTAGAATCTTGAACTCGGACCGATCTATTTATTTCACGAGTAACCGGGCCCGACTTGTTTAACCCGTCTAATAAAATTAGTTTTATATACATTTAATATTTTCAATTGAATAATAACTTTTTTAAAATCAATCATTATGACATACTATTCAATCAATAAACAATATCACAATTCAAAATACAAAAAGAAATAATACATACTAATCATATTTTGAGGACAACATAAATAATAACAACATACATATCAAGGAGGTTTTAGCATTAAGTTTCAAGAAAATGTCATGTTTTTGGTTTTTCATACAATTATTTATTTATTTATTTATTTTTAAATTTACAAGCGGGTTAGACGAGTTAAATGGGTCATAGTAGGTTGACCCGAACCCGACCTTTGTTTAATTGGCGGTTATTCGGGTTCGACCGATTTCGACGGACCCATATCCATTAATATTGCATTAGATTCGTGTTGGGTTTTGCGTGTTTGATGCAGAAATTGACACCCCTAATATTTGAATTATCTATTTGTAATGATAGACATAATCGGACATATTAATTTAAAGATTATTTATGTTGGTAGAGGTCATGTTAAGTTGACTACAAACCAAAATTTACTATATAATTGATGAATTTTTTTATTTAATATCCTAGAATAATTACATCGTGTACTTAATACTTGGGAATTCGGATAATATTTGGAGTTGGGGTTACATCTCACCTTCAATACAATTTATTCTAATGTTTTATGCGTATGATATATGTTTTCATATAGTTGGACCGTAGGTGCAATAATTTACTTCACGAGTGAGGTCTCGGTTCAAGTCCGGGGATGGCCCATTGCGCCATTGAAAAGAATAGAAAAAGCATCTGACTACTCTCCTCAAAAAAAAAAAAAAGGATCTGACTACTTCATGCATGATCCACTTGGCTCGGTGGGATATATCTCAGTTGTAGAGCTCCACTCTTGCAATTGGATCATTGCGATTGCGGGTTGGATGTCTAATTGTCCAGGCAGTAATGATAGTATCTTGTACCTGAACCGGTGGATCACTTTTTCCAAGTAAGTCATGTTAAGTATGTGTTTCTCCTCCAGCTTGAGAAAACCTTGTATCATATTGCATATCAGATTGCACGAGTAATAGCATATAAGTATTTCAAAAGGGATATATTTTAGAGTTTGGTACCCGGACTCATGGATCGCCCACATTTCAGTTTGGGGCTCCCAACCCGCCCCTAGGGCTTCTAGTATGCCCTTTCGGTTATCAATTTGCTTCTGTGGGATTTGGTGGCTAGCTACCCCGAGTTCCATTGGAGTTGCGCGCATTGGATCATGTCTCGGGCCTTATCATTATTTATTTTAAAATATTTATGTTCGTAAATACATTTAAATATCGGGCCCTATTTGGACCAATTAGGCCCGAAATCTTGCTCGGTTGGCCCAAATTTTATAGTGTAATTTTGTGGGTTGGGCTCTAAAATTAGCGGCCCGACTAATGTTTGGCCCGACCCGAACTGACCCAATTTTTACTATTGGTCCGATGGACTCAGGCGAGATAGCATTTTGATAGTTCTATATTTTAGTCAAATAATATATAAATTTAAGAGATTATTGTTTTTTATACACAAACATGATGAGATGGATATGATCTTAATGAACTATTTTATTATTTTAAGAAAAATAAAATTTTAGGGGTAAAAATGTGCATATAGTGCAAAGTGCGAAAATTTACATAGTTCATATGATAAAGTGTAACGAAAAATAGTTCATATGATAAAGTGTAAAACGCGAATAATATAGGGGGTTTAGTGTGATTTCCTCAATTGTTAACATGAAGGATAGCAGACTGTGCAAGGCGATAGTGGTGGATGAACCTCAAAAATTAGTTTTGACTAGTATTTTAGATTTAATTGATTTTTTTTTAATTTTTAGTTCGTGCAAATTTCTCTTTTGAAGAAAAACTTTATATGAATCTTTTTTCTCGGTATTTTTCTCATCGAAGCCTATAAATTTCCTAGTATAAAATCGTGTTACTTTACAAAAGTTCTTTTGACAGAATCTGATGCCTTGTAACTTTAAACAATTCAGATTCTTACGGTGTTGTATGTTAATGTTGTAACACTGGACCAAACAACATAAGTACACAGCGGAATAAAAAATAACACGGGGATTTTTTACGTGCTTAGATTCCTCAATCTTAATGCACGAGGCCACGCCCGGAAGAAGAAACAATCGAATATTAGAAACAAACGATTATTACAAATACATTTGGATTTACGTAAAGCATAAAGACTCCTCTTTATCTTATACACCAACACTCGTATAAAACTAATATTCTTGATTGATTCTTCCAAAAACCTCAACCTTGTTGGAGTCCCTCCAACTTCAAATCCCTTGAGTGGTTGAGTCGATCCACACCGTAGATCTTCACCGTCTTCTCCCGAAGACTAGAATTATAACACAAATATTTCTTGAAGAAGAACAATAAGCTCAATATGTATTTTTCTCGATAGCTTCTTCAAAAGGTCTGACTTCTCTTCTTATAGCAATCAAGAAGAAATCCTATCTCTGATTTTCGGTGGCGATTTCTTGCTAAAAGGGAAGGAAATCGAAAAAATCATTTCCTTGTGGGTAAGAATCAATCACAAGGAAAGTGATTTAAAAGGAATAAAGCAATTAAAAAGTGGTTGAATCAATTAAGATAAACTTTATCCAATAATATCAGCAACATTCACAATATAAAGATCTTGCCAAAAAGACACCACAGAATCTGGCATAAAATCCGCCCAAATTCTGTGAGCTAGTGTTGCATTACCAGTGTTACAACACTAGAACATGCACTGTGCTAAACGGACCAAATTTGCCAACTTCAATAACACTAATAATCTCCCCCTTTGGCACTTTTGGTCAAAACAACATTTAACAGGATATATATGTAGGATGTGACATAAGAAATCAATAATAGAAACCTGCAAGTTAGCACAGTTCAGAAAAGCATGCAAACAAAATCCAAATACATCCAACACTATCATTTGAACAAAAATAGAGTTCGAAAATGTTGCAATCTCAATGAGCCACTAGCCTCCTTTGACTCCCCCTCGAGTCGGCTTGATATCATCTTCATCTTGATTGAGACTCCCGCTCTGAATCAACATCTTTCTCTGCACTAGACTCCCCCTCAGAATGTGCTTCCTCATCACATGACTTTTCGGACTCTCCCTCAAGTGGGTCTCATCTCACCATCTCACTTGACTCGGTTTGCTCCCCTTACTTGGGTCTCACCTCACTTGACTCTCCTCTCTCCCCTTTTTGACCAAAAAAGACAAACGAAGCCAACCAAACTTTGGCTATTTTTTGGTCAAAACAATCTCCTTCAGGAAAATGTATATAGTCCTTACCAAAATTGATGAGAGAATGAACCGCCAAAATTGGAGTGATACAAATGGCGACTATGGGAGTTTCCAAGAAAAGCTTCCAACTACAAATTCAAATATTTTTGGAAAAGTCACATAATTCAAGGTCTGCAATTAATCCAAATGAGCACAGATGAACAATACCATTTATTATCAGAGACAAATTTAAGGAATAAATCATTTCCAAAAATAATACACCACATCGAATCAAGAGAGAAGATATTTTCCACAAGCCCAAAAATGATCCTGAGGGATGTCTAGAATGATGAGTTTATTTCTGACAAGAATAAAAAGGCCTCATGCGTTTTGGTGCGGTAACCCAGTGTTGTACCACCTTTTTCAAGAACACCACCATACAAAGTCAATGGATCAAAATCCTTTTCCCATTTAATAAATCTTTTGAGTGAAAGGAATCGCGAGGAAGAACAATTAGCTTGATCGGTAGCTTTCGCTCCAAAAACATGGGTAGCTCTTTCTCGAAGATCATAACAAGATTCAAGCATATAAAAGAACATAGAATAGTTCACAATCAATAGCTTTCACACACAATGTAAGGGCGACTTTTTTTCCAAAAGGCCCAAAAATAAAAACATCTTTCACATGGGAAAAATCATTTTGTTTGCAATTTGATCCACAATTGTTTTTAAAGAGAAAATTCATCAAAGGAGTACTCAATAGGGTTCTGACAATAAAATGAAAAGCCAATGAAATGATCTTAAAAATGCAAAATGTCTAATGCACAAGAATTAAGATCAAAAAGAGGTTGCAACACATCAAGAAGGAGAAATGATGCACATGGTGTTGCAACACCGAAACCCACACTGGTCGAAAAAAACGAGACACCCGGTACTATTTCGAGGTAATTAAACCTTTGAAAGTCTAGGGCTTTGGTGAAAATATCAGCAATTTGATTCTCGGTGGTAACAAAATCAATGGTAACAATCTTATTCTCAACCAAGTCTCTAATAAAATGGTGTCGAATATCGATGTGTATAGTTAAGAGTGTTGCACAAGGTTTTTAAAAATGTTCATGGCACTTGTATTATCACGATGTGATGAAGAGTTTTCTCTTCAACCCCATAGTCACCAACACTTGTATCATCCACAACATTTGAGAACAAAAGCTCCTAAGGTGTATATTCGGACCCAATAGTGGATAGGGATACACAACTTTGTTCCTTACCGTACCATGAAACTAAATTGTTACCAAGGTAGACACATCCTCCAGAGTGCTCTTTCGATCATCGATATCACTGTCAAATTATCATCACTAAACACGATCAAGTTAGTATTTTGACACTTGGTGTTGTAACACTGAGCTCTTCCCGCAACAAATAGCGATTAGCGGAGGACCTATTTCCCTTCGAGAATACAATTGTCGAAATTATCAAAGACATTACAAACATTCTTATCAAATTTGACACACATATCATGATCACACAACCGGCTAATGCTAATAAGATTAACTTTCAAGCCTTCAACATACGGACATTTTTTAAATGGGAAGTCCTACGACATTTAACGTTCCTTTTCCCAAAACCTTTCCTTTAGCACCATCACCAAACGTGACCAAACCGTTTTCATGTTTTCAAAATCAATGAGTTTTTCCAATTCTCGATCATATGACGAGAGCAACCACCATCAAAGTACCATGATTGATCACATTGGCTTTTAAAGCGATGTGTACAACATAGCAAGAGAATTCATCCTTCCTAACCCGATTTTCTTGGGTTTGTTTGATAAATCAATTTTAAAACGCAGTGTTTCTTTCTTTGATGTTGGAACACCGGAGTTTGCACTGCGCCTTGCCTATAGTGTTTTACGCGATAACACTTAGGTCTTATATGGCGGGGCGGTTGCAATAGTGACATATAGGAACAAAAGCATTGCTTCTTTTTCCATTATGATTGAATGATGTTCCTTCTTTAACAAAAGCAATCTTAGAATTTTTATCCTTTCTAGCAGAGTTTTTGTTAGCATTAAAACTAAAACCAATACCTGCACGATCTTGCTGGTATTTTCCTTGAGAAAGAATTTCATCTAATCTCCCCTTGCCCGTATTCAGTTTCTTGACAGAATTTGTCATCTCACCGAGTTCTTTCTTTACCTTGGCAAGTTCTTCTTTTCTATCTGTGGCAAGTCTTTCAAGCTTGACAACTTCTCCCTTGAGTGTCTCTTTTTCAGCAGTAAGAGATACAACCTTCTTTTCCAGAGTTACATTTATCTTGCTGACAAATTCGCATTTATCAAGCATCTTTTGATAGATTCTTCTAAGCTCCTCATTTCTTGACTCTTCATCTAGATCGGAGTCATCCTCTGAGCTTTCAGTGTTGGAATTATTCTTTTCTGCAGGAAGTACAGAATTTAGACATGTTTCAGTAAAAGGAAAGTTAGAGTTATACATGCCTTCGGTGTTGTAACACTGCGAGTAATCAGGGTGCATTTGATTACAACCAACCTCTTCTTTTATCACAGTGAAGGCAACTTGATTGCTCATGTTGTCTTCTTCTTCATCATCTTCTGGTTCATCATCACTCCATGATGTGGTGAATGATTTTCCACAGCTTGAATGTGTCCAAAACCTCCACATTCTCTACACTTAATGCCTTTACCACCATCATATTGCTTTCTTTGAGTTCCAGAATTTTTCCGGTTTGGGAAAATTTCCTCCTTTGTTTCCCTGCTTGAAGATCTTGTTGAAATTCTTGGTGAGCTGTGCGAAAGATTCCTGAATTTCTTTTCCTGCATCACTAGTTAATTCATCAGAAGTTTCAGCTTGAAAGCAATCTCCCTATTTTTCTCCTTTTTGTAACTAGCCTCTTTCAGTTTTCTTTCTTTGTTTCTTCAAGATTCATCTCAAAGGTTTGGAGAGACCCAATTAATTCATCAAGTTTCATTTAAAGCACTTTTGATTCTTCAATGGCGATTTGCCTTATAAGCAAACCTTTCGGAGTGACCTCAAAACCTTTTTAACCAGTTTGAAATTGGAGTATTTCTTTCCCAAAGCAAATGATTCGTTTGAGATATCACGAGTTTAGAGTTAAAATCACTTATGGTTTCATTTTCACTCATGCGAAGATTCTCAAATTTAGAAGTGAGCATTTGGAGTTTAGACATTCTTACGACTTCCTTCCTTCATAGGCAATTTGTAAGATGTCCCAAGCTTCCTTAGAGGTCTCACAATTAGATATCAGTTTGAACTGATTCTCATCGACTGCACTGAAGATTGCATTGAGAGCCTTTGAGTTCGAATTGCTTGATTGGTCTCAGTGATTTGTCCATTGAGTTTCATTTTTTGGAACACTTTTGCCATCAACAACTTCAGTAGGAGGTGTCCAACCAGTCAGGATGGATTTCCAAGCACGTTCATCTACAGATTTGATGAATGCTCTCATTTTGGCTTTCCAGTAGGAGAAATTTGTTCCAATGAGAAGAGGTGGTCGAGAAATAGAGCTTCCCTCACGATAGCTGTCCATGTTAGCAACAGATATAAAAATAACAGGATCACACTAATAAGGATTAGTGGAAGGCTCTTGATGCCAATTGACAGAATCTGATGCCTTGTAACTTTAAACAATTCAGATTCTTACGGTGTTGTATGTTAATGTTGTAACACTGGACCAAACAACACAAGTACACAACGGAATAAAAAATAACACGGGGATTTTTTACGTGCTTAGATTCCTCAATCTTAATGCACGAGGCCACGCCCAGAGAAGAAACAATCCAATATTAGAAACAAACAATTATTACAAATACGACTGGATTTTACGTAAAGCATAAAGACTCCCTCTTTATCTTATACACCAACACTCGTATAAAACTAATATTCTTGATCGATTCTTCCAAAAACCTCAACCTTGTTGGAGTCCCTCCAACTTCAAATCCCTTGAGCGGTTGAGTCGATCCACACCGTAGATCTTCACCGTCTTCTCCCGAAGACTAGAATTATAACACAAATATTTCTTGAAGAAGAACAATAAGCTCAATATGTATTTTTTTCGATAGCTTCTTCAAAAGGTCTGACTTCTCTTCTTATAGCAATCAAGAAGAAATCCTATCCCTGATTTTCAGTGGGCGATTTCTTGCTAAAAGGAAGGAAATCAGAAAAAATCATTTCCTTGTGGGTAAGAATCAATTACACAAGGAAAGTGATTTGAAAGGAATAAAGGAAATTAAAAAGTGGTTGAATCAATTAAGATAAACTTTTTCCAATAATATCAAAGAACATTCACAATATAAAGATCTTGCCAAAAAGACACCACGAGAATGGGCATAAAATCCGCCCGGATCTCGCGAGCTAGTGTTGCATTACGGTGTTACAACACTAGAACATGCATTTGTGCTAAACGGACCAAATTTGCCAACTTCAATAACACTAACATCTTTCTCTTGATAGATGCAGTTATGGTGTTAGAAAGTTTCCAACATTCCGGTACATTATCGTCATGCAATGTCTTTGTCGTTTTCCAAGAAAGAATCGTCTCTCTTTTGTTCATATAATCAGAGTTTTGTAAATTTAATAGAAGTTTTATGAATCTTGTCCAAAAAAAAAATCTAAACACCTTATTAGCTTTGGATAAATATCAGTTATTTCCGTTTTCGTTGCGCATGACCATAAGTTTATTCTAAGTCCATTGTTAAGTTTATTCTGATTTCTAACATCTTTTAAAAGAAAAAAAAAAGAGAGAACGAAAGAACGAACTGGGCAAGCAATGAGTGAATAATCCTCTTGTCTGATGACAAGTTTGGTTGGTCTTGCTGATTTTTAGCAAGTTTTCTTATTTCTTTTGTCTTAATTCGGCTATCTTCTTGTCATTTTCGTTTGTTCATTTCCTAAAGTTTGTCCCTATGTTATTTCGCGATGTCGACAATAATCATATTAATCTTGATGAACTTTGTGGTCGAATGCAAATTGGAGGAAAAGGAGGAAGGAGGTTTGTTAATTGATGACATAGATGAAGGGTTCACACCCGGGATCTCCGTTGGTGCCTAGTGGGTCGTTTTTGTCGGATCGTCAGGTGAACTTTATGGCTATGAAGAATATGATGGCTTCCATTTGGCGCCTGTGAAGGGAGTCTTTATCAAAGAGTTAGGCCCAAATCTTTTTCTTTTCCAATTTTTCATGAATTGGATATCTCTCGTGCAGCGATCGGGTGGACCTTGGACTTTTGACAATCTCATGTTAATTACCAAAAGGTTGTATATTGGTGAACAACCATCAAAGGTCCCGTTGTTCCATGTGGAATTATGGGTTCAAGTATATGACCTCCCGTTCGGTTTTATGACAGAGAAAAGTTGGGAAAAATATTGGAAATTTCATTAGTACATATGTGGATGCGAATCAACATAGTTTCTCGGGGTATGGCAAAACTATATGCGCATCCGAGTAGCGTTCGATGTTCGCACACCGCTTAAGCGTAGAATGAAGTTAAAAAATCTTGCGGGGATTGGCTCGGATTAATTTCAAATATGAAAGACTACCTACGTTTTGTTTTTATTGTGGATTTCTCGGACATTCGATAAATTCTGTGCAAGTTTATTCAATATTCCCAATGTTAGTGCGGATATGGCTCATGGTTGCGAGCTCCAACTCGCAAAAGCGATTTCGAGGTTGGTGGGCAATGGCTACGTTCAACCACTCCGGGAATGGATTAGAACAGCGGCGTGATGGAGGAAGCAATTATTCTCACGATAAAGATAGCGAGAATTTTGGGCCGAAATTGCAGGAAACAAATGGAACTGATGATGGCGGTTATGAGCATTATGGGGCAGTTACTACAGAATCGGTGGAATCAGCACTTTTGACGGTTAAAAATGGTAGGGACTCAATTCCATCAATGCCTCTACGTGATATTTCGAATATTCCTAAAATAGGGAAAGGAAAAGAGTTGATTATTTCTGAAAATAAAAGAAGAAGAATTGACGAGGAAGAGTGCGAGGCTATTTCTGAGAATATTGTGGACTATCAGTTACGTGATTTAGGTACTTCGAAGAGTTCTGTCCCTGGACCAGTTATTTCAATTGGGTCAGATGTACAGAACCAAAAAAACGTGATAGCGGTGGGCTCTGGTTGCCAGGCCCACCGAGACCAATGAGTACCATTAGCTGGAACTGCCGTGGGCTTGGCAACTCACGGACAGTTCAAGTGTTATTGGACCTTGTCCAATTAAAAAAGCCATCTTTCATCTTTCTTATTGAAACCATGATCCATAAAGATAAACTTGAACCACTTAGAATTAAATTCGGTTTTGAAGGTTTATTTGCAGTTAGTAGCGTGGGACACGGAAGAGGCCTTGCTTTGTTATGGAGGAAAAATGATATGGCTAATTTAATTAGTTTTTCTTCAAATAATGTAGATGTATCGGTCATTTGGAGAACTTCGCCCATGTTTCGATTAAGCTGGTTTTTATGGATATCACGAGCGTAGTAGGAGAAGTCTTTCTTGGAATTTTTGCATCATCTCTCGTCTCAATCCAATCTTCCTTGGTGTTGTATTGGAGATTTTAATGATATTGTTTACGCTTCGAAAGAGAGAGGTACGGTGGCGCATCCTCCTGGATTGTTTTCGGGATTTCGAGCATCTATTGATGATTGTGGATTAATAGATTTGGGGATGAGTGGTTATCCGTTCACTTGGGAACGAGGTCGGCGTATGGTTAATTGGGTTGAGGAGAGGTGGATAGATGTTTAGCGTCCCAAAGTTGGTGTAATATGTTTCCAAATTGTAAAGTTTGGAACCTTGAAGCGTCGATGTCGGATCATTCTCCCATATTTTTGGGCTGGGGCTACAATTTCGCATTAGGAGAGTGAAACGATTTCGTTTCAAAAATTCTTGGTTAAGGAAGGGGAATGTCGAATATTGTGGCAAAGGGTTGGAATCGGGTGTGATATAGCCTTCAAGGAAAAATAGCGGCGTGTGGAGAAACACTTTTTAAATGGGGCGATATGTTGAGAAATTCTTTTAACCAATAATTCAAGAGGCACGGAAGAAAATGAAATTATTTCGTGGTGGTCGTGATGAGTTTTCAATAGGAGAATTTAAAAAGCCCAACGCGAGTATAATGTGTTTTTAGCTCAACGGGAAGATTTACGAAACAACGAGCAAAGTTATTTTGGCTCAAAGGCGGGGATGCTAATACAAGATATTTTCATCTTGTTTTTCTACACGCAAGCGGCACAATACGATTACAAGGCTAAAAATCGAGGCAGTGCGTGGCTTACATGGGATAGTGGGTTGGGCGGTCATATGGTTAATTATTTTGTTGATATTTATTCTCCCACTAATTGTGAATTGGAGCCTATTCTTCACCGTGTTGAGCGTAAAGTGAGCTTGCAAAGAAAAATATGGTTCTTCGGACCCTTTTACGAATTTGAAATTAAAGAAGCATTATTTGCAATGTTTCCGATAAGTCCCCGGACCGGATGGGATGAATCCAGCGTTTTTCCGAAGTTACGGGATATTACGGGCCATGACTTAGTTTCTTCATGCCTTCATTTTTTTAATTCTTGCTCGTTTCCGGAGGGATTTAACGATACTATTTTGGTGCTCATTCCAAAGAAAAATAATCCGGAGTTTATAACTTATCTTCGACCTATAGCTCTCTGTAACGTGGCGTACAAAGTGGTCTCAAAAGTGTTGGCGAATCGATTAAAAAATATTCTACCTAATATTATTTCGGAATCCCAAAGTGCGTTTGTCCCACGACGGCTTATTTCGGATAATATTATGGTTGCTTTTGAGATAAACCACTTTCTCAAGAGAAAGAGACAAGGAAAGGAGGGGGTGGCAGCTTGTAAGATTGACATGAGTAAGGCGTATGATCGAATTGAATGGAAATATTTGGAAGCTATCCTGCTCAAAATGGGGTTAAATCAAAGATTGGTGGATTTAATAATGTTGTGTGTGAAGTCTGTGAGATATAAAATATCGCATGGGGATTTTGAATCTGATTTTATTGTGTCGGGTAGGGGTCTAAGACAAGGAGATCCTTTGTCTCCTTATTTATTTATATTGTGTGCGGAAGGATTGTCGGCAATCATAAAGCATTTCGAGGATAGAGGTTGGTTACACGGGTGTAAGATCTCTAGAGGTGCTCCAAGTGTTACACATTTATTTTTTGGATGACGCTTTCCTATTTTTTAAAAGCTAATCGAATGAGAGTTCGAAGATTAAGAAATGTCTAGATCTTTACTCTAAGGCTTCGAGGCGGGTCATTAATTTTCGAGAAGTCTTCTATTTCTTTTAGCAAAAATACTGATAGCCCAAGATATGCAAGCTGTTTGTGAATTTCTAAATGTTGAAAAAAACAGAAAAATCATGGGACTTCCTTGGATTGCCTTCATTGATCGGAAGAAATAAAAAGGAGATTTTGCGTTCATAAAGGAGAAGGTTTGGTCTCGTCTTCAAGGGTGGAAAAAGAAACTTCTCTCTCGGGCGGAGTAAAGAAATTCTTCTTAAAACTATTGCTCAAGCGGTTCCTATTTATGCCATGAGTTTATTTCTCCTCCCACAAGAAGTTTGCGCTGAATTAGAGAAGATGATGAATTCGTTTTGGTGGGGCAAAAGAGGGGATTTTTCTAGGAGTATTAAGCGGCTTGCTTGGAATAAATTATGTGTACACAAAAGCAAAGGAGGTATGGGCTTTAGGCGGCTTCATGAATATAATTTAGCGTTGTTAGGGAAGCGGTATGGCGGTACGCTAATCAAGAACATTCTTTGGTGTCTCGTATTTATAAAGCTCGGTATTTTCCTGGAGTTAGTTTGCTCAATGCTCAACTTGGGGCTAATCCAAGCTATATTTGGAGAAGTATCCTACAAGCAAGAGAGTTTGTGTTTGCCAATAGCATAAGAAAGATAGGTGATGGGAAATGATCTCGGTTTTGAATGATCCATGGTTGCCGATGCTAATCCTTTTGTAACTTTCTCATCAAGCTTTGGAAGGGATCACGATCGGCAATCTCATGAAACCTGGACAATTAGAATGGGATTTCGATATCATAAAGGATTTGTTCGACCTACGCGATCAACAAGCGATTCAACATGATATAAAAGAGTAGTAATTGTACTACGATGGTCTGGTTGCGACAGATATAAAAGAGGCTTTTATTCGATGAAATCCGGATATCAAATCGTTATGTAAAGAAATGGATCATGAATTCGATTTTGAGCGGTTTTTTTTTTTTTTGGAAAGGTTTTGGGCGTTAAATGTTCCTTCCAAGGCTAAAAATCTAGTGTGGAGGGCATGTCATAACGTGTTGCCAACAAAGGAGAGACTCCTCTCAAGGCAAGTGCAACTCTCTCCTCTTTGCCCGGTTTGTAACATGGAGGTGGAAACGATTGCTCATGTCCTATTCCATTGTTCCGTTGCAAAGTCTTGTTGGGGTATGTTCTTAAATGTGATATATTTTTGGAGCCTATTTCTTTTCTCTCTTGTCTTAACAAGATCCGGGAGACATCTAATTTAGAGAACATGTGTAAATTTGTTATGCTTCTATGGTCTCTATGGAGTAATCGAAATGCGGTCGTTTGCGTGAAGCATCAATCCCCAGGCCAGATTTTAAACCTTGCTAATTCTATGTTGTTTCAACGAATCGGCACAAGTGACCAAACTGCGGGGTGGTTTTTGTTGCACAATGGTGGTCTTTGTCAAATGGCGAGGCCTCGATTCGGATGGCTAAAATGTAACGTGGATGCCGCTCTTTTTCATGAGTCGTCCAAGCTTGGGTATGGTATAATTATTAGAGACGATCCACAGGCAATTTGTAGCAAAAAACACTCCTCTATGCATGGACAAATGCTACCGAGAAGTTGCGAGTTATTCTTTGTGAAAGAGGCATTGAGTTGGATCAAAGAAAATTGGAAAGAATCGGCTATTTGCTTGAAACGATTGCTTAATGGTCATCAAAGCATTAAGGGGAAAAGTGGTGGATAATTCTTACTTTTCTCGATGTAATTAATGATTGTAGAAATTTGCTTGAATGTCTTCCTAGAGTGTCTTGTATGTTTATTCGGAGATCAAAGCAAATAGTGTTGCTCATGTGTTAGCTCGGGCAACATATTCTATGATCGTGTCCAAGAGTGGAGAGTAACTCCTCCCTCTTTATTTGTCTCTTGAGTTGCGATTCGATCTGCTCGATTAATGAAAATATTTCCTTTATTTTCAAAAAAAAAAAAAAGTTTATTCGATTTGTATATATACAATTAGAAATGGTTACGTGAAATGCTTACGGAGAAGAACAATTACTAATTATAGCATATATCTTTATTTCTTCCACAATGATATATATCATCTAGTGTAACCTAAGCCGTTTGTTTTCACATGTTTGCTTGATCCAGCGATGGCAACAAGAGGAAAAGAAGATTAAATTCACAAAATCTTTCAATGAACACCTTTGCAGAGTCTTGTTTAGTATCCTTCCAAACAGAAAGTGACAGTAAACAAGCGAAAAAAATAATTACTCGTCCCAAACATGAAACAAAACTCTGGAAGAAAGAATTATCCCTATCCTATGAGTACAACTCATGGCTCTATTTGTCCAGAGGACAAAATCACATCAAACAATGTGCCTGGAAACTATATCGCTATTCGTGCTCCAATAATTTATTGGACTGGAATACATAATAATGAACCACCAAATATTGCAAGAATAATCTTGTCTGGTTAAGACAAAGCAGTCTTGTGAACTCTTACTAGAGAGGAATAGGAACCATCTTTAATATTGATTAGGGTGTTGTGGTTCCCTTTCTCCACAATGCTTCCATTTTTAAAGACAAAGAATTACGTCTCTCCGGGATTATCGACAACCTATGTGCAACTACAATTGTTGTCCTATTCAACATTACTTTGTCAAGTGCCTCTTGAACTATTTTCTTAGATTCAGCATCCAATGCGCTTGTAGCCTCGTCTAAGAGTAGTATTTTTGGGCTCTTCACAATGGCTCGTGTGATGGACATTCGTTGCTTTTGACCCCCTGATAGCTGTACACCACGCTCCCCAACTATTGTGTCACATCCCTGCCATGGTCAACACAAGTTCTGACCATTATGTATCCTTAATTTGTGAAGTAGCGTACATTAACAAAAGCATAAGCTAAATTTCAAGATTTTTGACCTGTTGCAATCCACTAATGAATTCATGCGCATTTGCCAACTTTGAAGCGGCTATAATTTCTGCCTCTGTTGTACTTCCTCCCTTTCCAATGGCAATGTTGGCTCAGATTGTGTCGTTAAATAAGACTGGCTCTTGGCTCACAAGCCCCATCTGCTGCCTTAGCCATTTCACCTGGAACTTGTGTACCTCAATTCCATCAAGTGTAATATGACCAGAATCAGGGTCATAAAATCTTTGAAGTAATGAGATCACCGTTGATTTCCCACTGCCACTCTCCCCAACTAGAGCAACTATCTGAATCATTAGGCCAACACCACAAGTCAAGGAACTGGTTCTTCTATTGACACAAAATAATGTATACAACTAAAACACAGAAAATACCCTTAATTGTTGTTTAATCCTATTTAAAAAAAAGGGAAAAAAACACTCAGTTTGTGAATTACAAATAAAAAATTGACATTTGTTTTCGTTTTGAAAATTGCACCTACTGAAAGAAGCATTCGTTAAACAAAGCCAAAAATCAAAAGGGTAAATGTAATACTTCAAATTATACAAAAAGGGATTTTTCTTCTTCAAAGTTAGTGTTGTGGAGCCAAACTTTATTTTTTTTCCTACTTTGTCATATGAATTACACAAGTTTTGCACTTTGCCACCCGGATATTGTTCAATTTTTCGCCGGCCTGTCAAATGCATGGCAGACCTCTTGTTTGAGAAGAGTTTGGTCACTTCCAGTTGTTTGATGTGCTCAATTCTGGTTGTTGAGCCTAACTCTGAAAAGTTAGATTACTATTTGTCCATATAAAACACCTGGAATTGACCAAAATGTGTTCACACAAGAGGCGTCCCATGCATGTTACATGATCTCGGGAAAAAAGCTCCACAATCGAGGCGCTCCAAATAGCAAAGTGCAAGACACGTGTAGTTCATATGACTTGTAAAAAAGTTTAGCTCCCAAAGTGCGAAAAGCATCATAGTTTGGATGGCAAAGTGTTTTCACCCCTATGTTTTATGTACATTGTTATACTTTTGCGTATAAGCATTAAAAAAAATATTAAAGGGATATGCGAGGTTGTCACCTTGCCACTTTTTTTATTGTCGAGGAGATCTGTCAAAATCTTAATGCGACCTAAATGGATAGCTGAAGTTGACATGCCTAAATTCAATTTCTCCATTGACATTGTTGGAATAGTGTTAGGAGAGTTTTATTTTTATTGTTTTGTCCCACATAGGAAGAGGAACTAGGAGTAATGGTTTAGTATATCCTATATAATGTAAAGGGTATTCTATTAATGAGAAGATAATAATATGGTCTTTATTTCTTTACATTAACATGGTATCTAGAGCCATATACCTAAGTTATTAGCCCTAAACCTACCCCCCCCCGCACCAGACTTCCACCCCATTTTTTTTTTGAAACCCTAAATCTAGAAAAACTCAGATCTACCGTTCAATACACCTTCTTCCGCAAATCTGACCACACCACGGCCTCCGCCTCAGATTTCCGCTTCCGGCCCGCCGTCCGCCACCTCTCCACGCGCCCCCACGCGCCGCCGGTCGTCTTTCAGTCCGCTCGGTTTTTCGCCCTCTCTCCAACCGTGCTACTCACTTGCCCTATTTCCTCCGTTGATGGCTAGGTCAGCCGCTTCAGTTTATTAAAAAAAAGAAAAAGGTTCAGTCACCCTCCAGCGTTGATGTGTGTTTTTATGTGATTTGGTAATCACCCTTTTTTTATTTCTCTCATTTCCTTGTTCTCTGAATTTATTTGCTCGTCATGACTACCGGTGACAAAGAGAGCCCGTCAGAGGCCCCTACTGTTGTTGTCCCCACTTTCACAGGCACCCCCGTCATCACAACGACCAAACTCAATGGTCGTAATTACGATCATTTGATCGTTTCTTTGTGAAATTGTGGTTCGGATGACAAGGTCTTGTTCATTATTTAACTGAGAATGTTCCCAAATTATCCAAAGCCGATCTCCGTCTTTGGGATCAAGTTGATGCTCAACTTACTAGTTTGTTTCTTCAGTCTATTGAACCTGAGTTACATTACCTTGTGCAAGGATGTCCATCCTGCAAAGTTCTTTGGAATCGTACTATGAATATGTATTCCAAAGACTATTAGTCGTATTTATGATGTCACTTCGATCATTACGTATTCAACTTGATGAGAGAGGTCTTGATGTTTATTTTGGTCGATTTCAGAGTGCTATGGTAGAGTATAATGAAATTTTTTCACCAGACACTGACACGTATCGCCAACATCGTGAGCAATTCTTTGTAGTTCTTATGCTTCGTGGTCTTCCCTCTCGCTTTGATCCATTCGCTCTCGAGATTCTCTCGATGCCACTTTGCCCTCCATGACCGATGTGTTTCTCGCTCAATCGGGCTTCTCTCTCTAAGATCGTTCTTAGCCACGACAACCGATCCGCACTTTGTTTACTCGAGAATCTAGCGAGAGGTAACCAAGACACCAAGAGGAGGTCGTGGCGGGGCGCCGGCGAGGGAGGGGTCGAGGAGGCAATGCCTCTCGCCCTCGGTGTTCTCATTGCAACAGGCCGGGTCATACTATTGAAACTTGTTGGGATTTACATGGTCGCCCCCTAATGTTGCCAATGCCGCCCATGTGGAATCACCTAACCCATCATCTATAGAGCCTGTACTTCAACATGGTACCCCGCTCCAGGCCACTGCTCCTTCCTACACTTTATCTGAATCTGAGTATTTGCAGTATCTTCAACTTCAAGCTTCACAACAGGCCACCCAATCTTCCACCGCATCGCTTGCCCATGCCACGGCTCCTGCTGCCTTCTTGTCTCATCCATCCCCTCATTCTGGTAAGTGGATTCTCGACTCGGGCGCCTCTGATCACATGAGCGGTAATCCTTCCTTACTCTTTAATTTTCGTTCAAATAATTGTCTATCTCCGGTTACCCTTGCTAATGGTTCTTCTACCCCAGTCACTGGTAGTGGATCTGCAGCACCAACGTCCTCTATACCCCTTCCATCTATTTTATATCTTCCCCAATTTCCCTGTAATCTTCTCTCCATTAGTAAACTTACCCATATGCTCCATTGTTCTGTCACCTTTACTTCTTCCTCTCGTGCTTGTGCGGATCCGAGAACGGCGGCGATTGGCACCGGGCATGAGGCTAATGGGTTGTAGTACCTTGATGTTGATAAGTCTATTGCTGGGGTTGTTGTTTCTTCTCCTACACTCATCCACAGTCGTCTTGGCCACCCTTCCCTCGCCAACTTCCACAAGATGGTTCCTAGTTTGAGTCATGTCAAAGAAGTCTTTTGTGAGTCGTGCCAATTAGGCAAACATAGTCGTAATTCTTTTCCTAGTCGTCTTAATAATCGGGCTACTGCCCCATTTGAGTTAGTACATTCAGATATTTGGGGACCTAGTCGTCATGTCTCTAAATTTGGTTATCGATATTTTGTTACCTTTATAGATGACTTTTCTCGTGTTACTTGGTTATTTTTAATGAAAGATCGTTCTGAAGTTTTGTCTATTTTTCAATTGTTTTACAATGAAATTGTTACTCAATTTAATTCTCGTATTCGCACATTACGAACTGACAATGCTCGGGAATATTTTTCTTCTTCTTTTTCGTTATTCTTATCCTCTAAAGGGGTTATTCATCAGTCTTCTTGTGCTTACACTCCTCAACAAAATGGGGTTGCTGAGCGAAAGAACCGTCACCTTATTGAGACTGCTCGTACTCTTCTTCTTCATATGAATGTCCCATTTCGTTTTTGGGATGATGCAGTCCTCACAGCATGTTATCTGATCAACCACATGCCCTCCACTATTCTCCATGGAAAAATCCCTTTTTCTACTTTGTGGCCTCGTGATCCTATCTATTCCCTACCTCTCCGTGTCTTTGGGTGTGTATGTTTTGTCCACAACTTTTCCCCCCTGGTCCGATAAATTAAGTCCTCGCTCTGTAAAGTGTATTTTCTTGGATATGCACGCCATCAAAAAGGTTATCGTTGTTATTCACCTCGAGCTTAGCCGTCAGTTCATTTGTGCTGATGTCACATTCTTCGAATCTAACCCCTATTATGGACCACCTTCCGATTCTTCGCACTCTGTCATTGAGGACTTACCGCTTCCTGTTCCACTTTTCAATCCTCCTACATCTCCCAGAACATTGCACCCACCTACTCCGGCACCTCTTTCTCACTTGGATCGTCCCAATCTCCAGACATATCAATGGCTCCATCGCACAACCCTGCCTCCTGCAGCTCCAGGTGCCACTACCACGCACCTCTTGGATCCGGTTCAACCGTATCCATCTTCTGACTTAGGTCTCCCCATTGCTCTTCGAAAAGGTACCCGACATTGCACTACTCAACACCCTATCTCTCACTTTGTTTCTTATCATGCTTTATCCCCTTCTTATTTGTCATTTGTTGCTTCGTTATCCTCTATTATTGTCCTCACTCTGTCTCTGAAGCACTTGCTCATCCTGGTTGGCATGCGGCAATGTTGGAAGAAATGTCCCGCTTTACGATCTAGTGGCACTTGGGACTTGGTGGATCTGCGCCGGGCAAATCATGTTGTGGGTTGTCGTTGGATTTATCTTTGTTAAATGCTCACCCGGTAAGGTGGACAAAGTTGAAGGTGCGCTTGGTCGCTAAAGGGTACACACAGGTTTATGGTGTTGATTACGATGATACGTTTTCCCCTGTTGCTAAAATGTATTCTGTTCGCATCTGTCTTGCTCTTGCAGCGATGTTTCATTGGTCTCTTCATCAACTTGACATTAAAAATGCCTTCCTCAATGGTGATCTTGAGGAAGAGGTCTATATGGAGCAACCACCAGGGTTTGTTGCTCGCGAGTCCGCTAAGGTGTGTCGTTTGAAGAAATCTCTTTATGGTTTGAAAGCTTCACCACGAGCGTGGTTTGGCCGCTTGGTGGGGTCGTTATTAGTTTTGGGTTGACAAGATGTGAAGTAGACCATTACTGTCTTTTACCGACAATCCTCCTGGGAAACGTCTTTTGTTGATTGTGTATGTTGACGATATCATAATTACTGGAGATGACACGAGAGGCATAAATGACCTCAAGAACTTTTTGCATCTACAATTCCAAACTAAGGACTTGGGCAAGTTGCACTATTTCCTTGGTATTGAGGTTGCACAATCGGATCAGGGTATATTCATCTCCCAACGAAAATATGTCCTCGATATGTTAGAAGAAGGCGGAATGCTTGGGTCGAAACCTTGTGATTCACCAATGGACCCAAATGTCAAGCTTTTACCAAACGATGGAGAACCGATGTCGGATTCGGAAGGTATAGAAGGTTGGTTGGCAAACTTAATTACCTTACGATGAACTCGTCCGAGAGATATTTCATTTGATGTAAGTGTGGTTAGTCGGTTTTTGAATTCACCGCGAAAAAGTCACTGGAATGCGAGAGTCCGTATTCTTCGGTATATCAAGAATGCTCTGGAAAAGGAATATTGTACGAGATACAGGCAAATTAATGTGGTTGGCTACTGATGCGGATTAGGCGGGGTGTCCGATCGCGACGTTCTACCTCTGGATATTGTGTTTTCATTGGTGGAAATCGCATATCATGGAAGAGCAAGAAACGGAATGTTGTGGCTCGCTCAAGTGCGCGAGTCCGAATCTGAGCCATGGGTCTTGCGGCGTGTGAACTTATTTGGGTGAAACAGTTGCTCAATGAGATTGGAGTAAATAGTTCTCAGCCTATGACATTAATTTGTGATAATCAGGCAGCAATGCATATTGCATCTAATCTAATCTTCCATGAGCGCACTAAGCACATTGAAGTTGACAGTCACTTTGTGAGAAATAAGGTGCTAGCTAAGGAAGTGGTCACTTCACACGTCAGTTCAAACGATCAACTGGCAGATATCTTCACCAAAGCTCTACGGGGTCCTCGGGTTAATTATATATGTAACAAGCTAGGCGCATATGATATATTTGCTCCAGCTTGAGGGGGAGTGTTGGAATAGTGTTAGGAGAGTTTTATTTTTATTGTTTTTGTCCCACATAAGAAGAGGAACTAGGAGTAATGGTTTAGTATATCCTATATAATGTAAAGGGTATTCTATTAATGAGAAGATAATAATATGGTCTTTATTTCTTTACATTAACAGACATTTTATAGAGTCATGCCTAACAGATCACTGGGATCAATCTTGGATTTCCTCTCAAGAATGGCAGATACTGAGGCAGCTGCACTTTTTGCTTTGCTTGAATCTGGAGCTAATGAGCTCGATGTTGATATTGCAATCGCCACCATGGTTAGAGCAAAAAAACCTGCATTTTTATATAGTAGTTTTATATACCCGCAATACCACAAGAAAATAAATGCATGCAAGATGGAGCATATATACTTACACGGAAGACATCTGAAATGGTAATTTTTCCATCTTGAACAAGTCGGGCTCCTACATAAAATATGGTAGCATAGACAGAATACAACAAGCATACAGATAAACCGAATCCTATTCCACTAATCAATCCTTGTTTAGGCCCATTCGTGGCTGGTACTTCACTTTTCTTCTTGTACATCTTTATAATCCTCTCTTGGGCACAAAACGAAGTAACCGTTCTTATATTACCAACAGCATCATTAGCAACTTGGCTTGCTTCCTCATACATCAACTGCAACAATTTAGATGAAGGGTTAATTACAAAAAGTACCTCTGAGGTTTATTCAGTCTAAAATTTTTACTCAAACCATTAGTTGACCAAACGAAATTTGCCGACGTCATAAAAATATTGGTCTGAAAACCGAAACATGCCCCTGTGATACTGTTCACAGGCTCTGATTAGATAAAATTGCCTTTTGGTTTGTTCACAAAACATTACAAAAAATCCCTGCTAACTGTTACAACTTACAAAAAAATATTTCAGTTTCAACATAAACTACAATATTCCCCATAAATTTTTTGTAACTTTCTTATAAATGAAGCAACCGTTCTTATATTACCAGCAGCATCATTAGAAACTTGACTTGCTTCCCCATACATCAACTGCAACAATTTAGATGAATAGGAATGAAGGTATAGCAAATGGTTCTAGAAACACAAACGAACTCGAACTTCTACTGCCTCAGATTTGGTAATTTGAAAATTTTAGCATTTTAGGACCTCTATCTTTATCTCCATAAAAGAAAAGAAAGTTTATCCAATTAAAACTAGGGATAATTATAAAATGCATCCTTGAGGTTTGATCTAATTTCAAAAAATACAGCTAACATTTAAAATTACAAAAAGTACCCTTGAGGTTTGATTCATGTTGAAATTAAGGGGTTAAATGCAATATTTTGATAAATATGAAGGAGAATTTTGAAATATTTTTGCTTATGAAGGGGTAAATGTTAGACAAAATAAATCCTAAAGGGTATTTTTTATTAGATGCATTTTATGTAACTAGTAAGGTGCACGTGTGTTGCACGTGAACCATATTATTTTACTAATTTTATTAAAAATTTAACATATATATATAATTTAATTTAATGATATTATATTACATTATAATGAATATAAATTTTCAATATTAACATAGTGAAGACATTGTGGGTTTAAAAACTCAACGGATAATCTCATATATTAAAGTTAATTCTAGACAGTTTTACCCCGGAAGATGCATAGTAATGGAAAATTAAATTTAAGATGTGTAGTAATGAATACGTAGAATATTTTTGACCATATTGAGGAAGTTAAGAGATAATAAATGAAATAAATATTGATATTCTCGGACATATAACTTTTTTAACAACTAAAATAGATTTGAACAACAATTTAAGTTGTTAGGAATACTCGATTCAAGTGTTTCATACAAAGAAAAAAAAATACTCCCATGAATAAGAAGCTTAATTCCATGCATAAAAAGCTCACTACAAAAATATCCAATCCTTAACACTAAAAAAATGACATTGTCTTCCTCAAAAAAAAAAAAAAAAAAAAATTGAACATTGTCCAAAAGTATGCACCAAAATATATAGTTATTAGTGTAGTTAGAGCCTCCATCACTATCATTAGAAATTTTCTTATTCATTTTAAAATTGATACTTGTGTTTTCTTGTCATCGGTGAAGGTTTGGTATTTTGATACATGTTTTTATCTTAATTTTGATGATTTTGTTTTGCACCAAAACAATGTTTTTTTATTGTTGTCCAAATACTCCTAAATGATTTAAAATGATTTTAATATTTTCCGGAGTATTTCTTCAAGTTTATTTTCGTCTAAATTGGACAACGCTTTTAATGATTTTTCGTTATTGGGTTTTCACTCTCAACGATGTTTCTAAATGTTGTCCTAATACTCCCGATCGGTTTAAAATGTTTTTACTAAATTTTCGAGTATTTCTTGAGTTTTATTTTTCGACAAAAAAATTGGACAATATTTACGTCTCGTGGTCGACCAAGTGCCTATAGGGCAACCCGTACTGAAGATGTTTTTAGAAACAGAAAATGAGACGGAAGCAAAAACAAGCAGTCGACCGGTGCATGCAGGCGTCGGCCGATCCGGGTCGACCGATCGCCAGTGCGGCCAGATTTTACTGCAAGTTTTATGTTGAAACAAAACTTAACCCCTTCGTTTTTTTTTGTTTAGGGGGGACCGGTTGAGGCAGTCGACCGGTCGAAACCTCGTCGGCCGGTCGCCTGTTGTAATTTTCAAGTGTTCTCATTTTCTCTTATTTACGTGCCGGTGCATCCTGTATTAATGACAAAAAAATTATGACCGTTTGACAATGACACATTTCCTTAAATTGTGGGATTGATTTCTAACAGCTATATTCTTGATTTTAATTGTATTTTTACAGTAGATTTTCAATCCCCAAGAGGAGCCTATGCTTGATCAATCATCTCCTATAAATAGAGGAAGTTTTGGAGCAACCAAATACAACAATTGAGATACAACACAACAAGATACACTTCAAGCAAACACTTGGTCTTTCATTGTTATTATTCTTGTTGTAAAATTGCCTAGCTTATCACTTTCACATCTTTGAGGTCTAGGCTATTCTTGATTACACTTTGCACTCAAATTGTAATATTCATTATTGAGTTGTAATCTTGATTTTTGTTATCATTCAAACACAAGATATCCTTGTGAGTGTTCTTGTGGTAAGAACATACTTGGATGATCTAGGTGATAGGTGAAGAAGATTGTGGTAATCTTCTTATTGAGGTGTTGAAGAATTTGGTATTCTTCAAGGTTGAAGATTGTGGTAATCTTCACAAGGTGCCGTTGAAGGAAGATTGTGGTAATCTTCAAAGGGAGATTGTGGTAATCTCAAAGGTGGTGTCGAAGAAGAGTGTGGTGCTTTTCAAGTTGTTGTAAGTTGAATTTGTATTAATTTTGGTAATTAATAAAATTCTTTTTCTTTTCGAAATCCATCCCGGATATCTTTGGGGTGGTAGAGGATTAGGCCCTAGGTGGGTTGAACCTCTTTAAATCGTCGTGTGTTGTTTACATTCCGCACCTTTGTTATTATCTTTGAGCATTCGGTTGAAAAAGAGGGCGAAATTGAAAAGATGGAGATAATCTATTCACCCCCCCTCTAGATTATCGTAGCCGCTTGGACTTACAAGTGGTATCGAGCCAAACTCTTTGGCAAGCTCGTTTCACATCGCGAGTGAAGAGAAACGATCGACTCTGACGAAACGAAGCTCATCTATCCGGCACCTCCACCACCAAGCCACCACCATTTGATTCCAAGAATTTTAATTTTTGGAAAGAAAGAATGGAATGCTATTTATAAGGTTGCGGGTTCGACATTTGGAATACCGTCATTAATGGAGAATCCATTCCGACGAAAGATACACCATACACCTCAAAAGGCTTCAAAAAGCTCAATGATGAAGAAAAGAAATTCATCTCCTTAAACGGTAAGGCTTTAAATATTTTGTATTGTTCATTTACTAATTTAGAAAATGAACATATTGTAGAATAAAGTCGGCACATGAAGTATGGCAAAAATTAGAAGCCATCTATGGAGTATTTGCAAATGAAAGGAGTCAAACAAAAACATCTACTTCTCAAGATCATACAAGCTCAAATCTAAGGAATAAGCCTCCTACAACTTCCAATTATGAAGAAGTTGAATATTGTTTTATGGGCATCAATGAAGAAAATGAGGTATGTCTTAAACCCTCTACTTCCTATGATATTGTCATTCAAAATGATTATAGTGATTTACAAAATGATTATGATGAACTTCAAAATGAATTCCAAAGCTTACTTGTTAGATACAAAAATTTGAAAAAGGAATTCAATATTTTGAAAAATGATAAGGATAGTTTATTTACTTCTTATGAATCACTATCATGTGCTCACACCACCACACTTGACAAGGTTAGAAACCTCGAAAAAGAAAATAGTACTCTTGTTGAGAATATTGATTGCATGAAAAAGGATTTATTAAAATCGACTTGAGTACCAATGAAATGTCCAATATTGTTGATATTCATAATTGTGATAAGGGACTTGATCATAAGCCTAATGTTGTTAATCATATGAAAAAGGATCAAGTCACTATGCATATTGGTCATTATGCTCCTAGAATTATTACTTGTTTTTATTGTGGCAAAAAGGGTCATACGGCTAATTCTTGTCGGGCTAGAAATAGCTCTAAATATTGTTGGAGACCTAAAAGTCTCAAAGCTAATCTTAAAGGACCCAAACACATGAGGGTACCACAAAACAATGTGCTATTAGGTACCCGGCAAAGCAAAAATCGGAGAAAATTCATGCCACCAAGAAAACATCAAATGAACGTTTCATTTGATCAAAGAAGGAGAAACTACTCTCAACAAAGCCAATTTCCAAGAAGAGCGTATAATCAAAAATGGGAAGAACACAATCCTTGGAAATGGCAAAGACATCATCAACAAGATGATTTTCAAAGAAGAAGAAACCATCAACCATGGGAAGGTAACCAAACTTGGAAATGGAGAAGTCATCATCAACAAAGTGACTTCTCAATGGGAAGATATCATCAACAATGGGAAAGACACAACCCATGGAAACGGCGTAATTGGTAAACCGTATCTCCCCATTTGTATATGCATTTTTTTTAAATCTATGCATACTTTTAATTGTGTCTTAATTGCAAAATGAATTTTCAAGTATTTATTTTTAATATAGGTCTCTTATATATTTATGAGTTTCAAATTTTTTAAAAAAGAGACCTTGCATGATTTTCTAAAACTCTTGAGCATTTTATTAGACTTATGTGGCTTATTATCTCTTATGAAATCTTATAGCATAAGCTCTTTTTGATATCTCATATTATTTGCCTACACTTGAATTTTCTATGAAAATGTTGTCTAAGAATTGTGTAGGATACATATTTCATACTCATTGGCTATTACGTCATCAAGTTTCTTAAACCATCGAGGTATGTCTACTCGTATTTTTCTTTAAACTCGATATTATGCTTATGCACATATCTTTCAAGATATTTCATTTTGACCCCTTAAGTGCCCCTAATTGATCTTGCAAATATTTTCTTTTAAAGGCACTACGTGTTTAGTCTCGATTTTATCGTTTATATGTTTTCCCAAAACCCATATTTGTTGGATATAGTCCAAACTTATATTTTTGCAAAGTTTTAAAACTTTTTGGGTGAAAAATCGAATTTTGGAAAACTCTGGGAGAAAGAAAAATCACCTGGGACGGTCATAGCAGGGGCGACCGGTCGCCCTGCACCTCGACCGGTCGCCCCCTACCTCGACCGGTCGCCCAGGCTATTTTTTGCAACTTAAAACCTTCTGTCTTCAGCTCTTTAAACAGACGAAGGATTTTTTTTTCAAACCCTTAACAGCGATATCTTCCCTCTTTTCTTATAATCTTCAATTCTTCATCTATCCTTGAAATTTTTCTTGCTAATTCACTTCTTTTTGCAAGAACTTCACATATATGGCACCTCCAAGAAATCCTACGAACGAAATCCTCAAAAGAGGAGAAGGAGGCAAAGGGGTGAATCTTCTTCCAATCCCCAACAAGATGATATTCTACAAAGAGACCACCAAAATCGAAACTACGGAAGAGGAGATTGTCGAATTAAGAGTCGGGGTTTCAAAATCGAGCATTCATTGGGACTCTAGTAAGTTATCACTCCTCTACGAGCCTCCTCTAGAGCTAATAGATTTCGATTTTTAAATAAACTTGCGGAGGAACATTATGAGAATATTGAATTGAATGATAAGAAAATTGCATGCACTCGTATGGTTCGTTTTCAAGCATTTCATGATGAATTTCCGGATATTAGAGCTTATTTTGAAATTCAAGGATGGGTTTCACTTTGGGATAATCCGTGTTTGCACTATGATGACGAGCTTATAAAACTTTTCTATGCAAATATGTGGATTGTTGATGCTACGATAGATAATCCTTTGGAACTTCACACATTTGTTAATGGTAGGCATTTTCATGGACATTGGCGATATTTGTGATCACTTTAACGTGCAAATGATGGAGTAGTCAATGTGGATTGCGCCCATTGGGATGATAACATTTTCGGTGTTTCACTAGATGATGTGAAAACCTTTTTAGGAGTATATCCCGAAGTAACATACTCGGCAATGCCGCCAAATTATCGGATTATATCTATCATTTGCTCCTATTGTGTTTGTGGAAAGGAAATAAAACTTCCGAGTAATCTCGAACTCTTTCTCACCTATAAGATTGTTCGAGGAGAAAGAGTAAATTATGGGGCAATTTTTGTATATTGCTTGTTGGAATCTAGAAAGCTTACCAAAGAAATATACCTTGGGAAATTTGATTTGCCGACTCTTATACTTATCGGGATACCCGAAAATGAAATGAATACCGAAATTCGTCACAATGATTTTGATAATGCCAACATTCTACAAATGGTAAGAATGCGACGACATTTACCACGGGTTCCTACCAAAGCCGCTAGGGGACGTGCCCGACATCAACAACAACCTCGGGATGATTTCTTTAATGACAATGAGGTTGAAAATATTGGAAGAGGTGAGTTTGACGAACAAGGAGATGATGTGGGGAATGAAGAGGAAAATGAAGAAGAAAATATGGGAAATGAACAAGATATTAGGGAGGAAGAAAATGAGGAAGGAGATGAAGACGAGTTGGATGTTGAAGATCTAAATCTCAAAGAGAGAATGGCCAAAGTGGAAAGAGAAACATTTAGAGATGTGGCCTCTCTTAGAAAAGAGCTCCGGGTTGTGAAAAAGGAAAATTCTAGTTTGAAGAAGTCAATTGGCAAATTGAAGAAATTCATCAAGGACTTAATTCCCGGATCTTGCTTCTCCTCGGATGAGGAATGATGTTACCCCACCCCTTTACTTTCTAGCATTTTCATTTAAGTTGCTTTGTACTTTTATGAACTTTTGTAAAACTCATTTGTACTAATGATATTTGCTTGTTTTCTTAAAGGGTTAAAATTGCAAGTTGATAATGACTTGTGGATGATCATGATTTTGATGGAGTATTTGATGGTAAAAATACTCTAATTTAAGCATTGTTTGATAATTGGTGTGAAGTACTTGATGGTAAAAGTGCTTCTCTTAATGCTTTGTTCATTATGCTTAGTTGGATATGTTGGGACATTTGATACATGTATTGTTGAAAGCATGACTTATTACTTGATGGATGCTCTAATTTTTGGCATTTGTAATGCCTTGATCATTCTTAGCTTATCTCAATTGGGTTGAACCCTTGAGAATCTATTTTAAGCTTCTTATTTGTTGAACAAATTGTTGCATATGGTGCATATGATCTTTTTTGAGATTTGGAATGAGGTTGATTGATGATATGAAAATTTTTGGCTTGAACCATTTACAAATGTTATATACAACCTCTTCTATTTTTAAAGCACACAAGGTGTTTGTTAAAATGTCGCAATGAAACTTTCAACTTCTACATGATTCTCTTGCTTCAAAATGTCTTAAAATCTTTTGAAATCATTTTTTTAGCTTACTAATAAGCTCATGGATCTTTTATGTTTCAATTCTCCAATTTTCCTTGGATTATTATGCCTTAATTGCTCAATCATTATTAAACCGTTCCTTTGGCGCGCTTTGATATTATTGTATGGTGTTTTCACCATCCTAACATTCTTTTTGATGATTCCAAAGGGGAGAAACAGGATATTGGCTCATTAGCTCAAAGAAGCTAATAAAAAGCTTGTCATAAAAGCTATAAGCTATGGCTCATAAAAGCCATAAGTTGTGATTTGTTCTTAGTCCAATTGTTGCTTGATGGACTTATATTATTGTTTAATGTTGTTGTGTGACAGGGGAGCTTATAAGCTCTTGAACAATTTGTAAAAGCTAAAGCTTTTAGCTTATGGATTATTGCTCTTACATTATTCTTGATGTGCTTGTTGATAGGGGAGCTTGTGCTTTTTATTGAAAATATTTACTCCTACTTGGTTGCTTTAATATTTTTGGAAATTTTGGTTGCTTCCAAACGGTCAAATGTTTTTAACGGAAAATCATTTCTAAAATTGCTCTCTTAGTTTTTGTAAAAATTGTTTTGGTTTGTAATCATCAAAAAGGGGGAGATTGTTTGATACATGTTTTTATCTTAATTTTGATGATTTTGTTTTGCACCAAAACAATGTTTTTTATTGTTGTCCAAATACTCCTAAATGATTTAAAATGATTTTAATATTTTCCTGAGTATTTCTTCAAGTTTATTTTCGTCTAAATTGGACAACGCTTTTAATGATTTTTCGTTATTGGGTTTTCACTCTCAAACGATGTTTCTAAATGTTGTCCTAATACTCCCGATCGGTTTAAAATGTTTTTACTAAATTTTCGGAGTATTTCTTGAGTTTTATTTTCGACAAAAATTGGACAATATTTACATCTCGTGGTCGACCATTATCCCTATAGGCAACCCGTACTGAAGATGTTTTTAGAAACAGAAAATGAGACGGAAGCAAAAACAAGCAGTCGGCCGTGCATCGGGCGTCGGCCGTCGGTTGACCGCCGCCGCCAGTGCGACCGGTAGTACTGCAAGATTCATGTTGAAAGCAGAACTTAACCCCTTCGTTTTTTGTTTAGGGGGCCGGTTGAGGCAGTCGGCCGACCTTCGGCTTCGTCGGCCCGGCCGCCTGTTGTAATTTTCAAGTGTTCTCATTTTCTCTTATTTAAATGCGACCGGTCACCCCGTGTATTGACAAAGAAAATTATGACCGTTTGACAAGACACATTTCCTTAAATTGTGGGATTGATTTCTAACAGACTATATTCTTGATTTTAATTGTATTTTTACTGTAGATTTTCAATCCCCAGAGGAGCCTATGCTTGATCAATCATCTCCTATAAATAGAGGAAGTTTTGGAGCAACCAAATACAACAATTGAGATACAACACAACAAGATACACTTCAAGCAAACACTTGGTCTTTCATTGTTATTATTCTTGTTGTAAAATTGCACAGCTTATCACTTTCACATCTTTGAGGTCTAGGCTATTCTTGATTACACTTTGCACTCAAATTGTAATATTCATTATTGAGTTGTAATCTTGATTTTTGTTATCATTCAAACACAAGATATCCTTGTGAGTGTTCTTGTGGTAAGAACATACTTGGATGATCTAGGTGATAGGTGAAGAAGATTGTGGTAATCTTCTTATTGAGGTGTTGAAGAATTTGGTATTCTTCAAGGTTGAAGATTGTGGTAATCTTCACAAGGTGCCGTTGAAGGAAGATTGTGGTAATCTTCAAAGGGAGATTGTGGTAATCTCCAAAGGTGGTGTCGAAGAAGAGTGTGGTGCTTTTCAAGTTGTTGTAAGTTGAATTTGTATTAATTTTGGTAATTAATAAAATTCTTTTTCTTCGAAATCCATCCCGGATAAACCTGGGGTGGTAGAGGATTAGGCCCTAGGTGGGTTGAACCTCTTTAAATCGTCGTGTGTTGTTTACATTACTGCACCTTTGTTATTATCTTTGAGCATTCGGTTGAAAAAGAGGCGAAATTGAAAAGATGGAGATAATCTATTCATCCCCCCTCTAGATTATCGTAGCCGCTTGGACTTCCATTGGCTGGGGCCTTGTGTATATCATAAAATATAATTTTTTCATATGTAGTTTAACTTGATTCTTTCTTCTGTGAAACTGTAAAAGTTTTTTGTCGGTCTCCTATGTATAAATCTCTCCCTTTAATTACTTGCTACACTTTTGACTCTCTTCCACCATGAAAAAACCAATCACTAATACAAAGCAAATGTAGAGAAGCATATTAAGAAGATACCAAGCGGCAAATGACATTCACTAATTGCCAGAACCTTGAACATGTTTGTGCTTTTCTTAGTATCAGTTGTCTGGCCATTGGCCACCTCACTGCCGAACGTATTATAGGCATACATGAAGCCACCTCACTGCCGAACGAATTATAGGCATACATGGGTATTCATCCTGATATAGATAACCCAATTCTCTAACATAAACATTCAAATTGGTGTCTGAATCAGACTCCCTTACCAAAGACAGAAATATAAATGTAATAGGAGAAATTCAGGAAAATAAATACCCTTTCTTCTGAAAATTCCAATAAGAATCGAAACATTAAAAATAGAATGTTCTGAATTTTAAAAAATATTATAACTCAAACAATGATCATGACAAAAAAAGACGATATTGAAAATGATTGTACCTCAGTCCTCAGTAATATATGTGTTTGTACATGTAACTAATTCAAGTTCAACTAATAGTAATACAAATTTTTTAAAGATCAAAACTGATTTTACAAAATCAAGACAGCATACCAAGAGAACAAAAAGAAATGTAAATACGTGTCCAACAGAGAACAAAATATCTAGTCTAATTTGATGGAACAAAATTTGTATGGGAACATCATGAATTTTTTATGTCGATTCAATGGTATTTTCCGTTGTCATATTAAAGTGCTTTCATCAAAAATAAAATATCCCATCCTCCCGGAAAATCCATGGCCATGAATATCAAGAAATTAGGAAAATTCTCAACAAAGAATATTAAAATTAACCCTGTTAAGTGAATTCTTTCCACAACCATAACATTTAAATGGATGCCCTCTCTTTATGTTGATCTATCATTAAAGAGAAGTAAAAGGCACTACCAATCCCAATACCAAAATATAGCAAAACATCTATAAGTAAGATTAATTTAAAATTTCAAAAATGTTATACCCGAGTGTATTAGATATGAAGAAAACCAAATGTTTCATTCATAGCCATGATAATTTTAATGGGAATTAACAACGAAATAAAAAAAATTGCAAGTAAAAAGTAGGACCGCCAAAATGATTATAACGACTAAAAAGTTGATCCAATTGCTTAGATTTTTAAGTGCTTGCGGCAATTAAATACGGGAAGAAGAAAAATAAAATAAGTGAAATGGACGAGAAAAAGAAGATTACATAGATCGATTCTCATGAAGGACTAAAACACCTCTATAGTTTTACATTGCATATCTTATATCTAGTACTAAAAAGAAACGTCCTTTTTTAGGTACAAAAGAGGTGCAAAAGATGAAACATTTGCAACACATGAATAAAAAGAATTTAAATTTTAACAGAGTATTTAACTTATAAATGAAAATAGCAATCGGATGCGTTGGCTTTTAATTTTGTTGAACTGAAAATCTTTCTTGCATCTTACTAATCTTCTTTAATTGTGTTTTATATTAAACTGGTTCTCCTTTAACAATTTTCTCAACAAGATTGAAAAGATATGATGTCTCAAAGATTCACAACAAAACCTTGAAGGAAAAAGAGAGATAAACAATAATATTCGGCTTAAGGAATGGTGTTAATATAATATAGAAAAAAAAATTACTCTGTATGAGATGAGCAATTTTTTTTAAAATCAATACCATGTTCACTTAGACACTATTTGATACTTCCTAAACTTTGCAAATAAAAGTGTGTTTCATGATTCATCTACACGCTCAAACAAGTCTCATAGTGCAAATGTAAAAATGATCTACACCTCTTTGATCTATAGTTACATTTTATTTCACATATGAAATATTTATCATCAAGGGGAGAGCAATATCTAAAATCAATATCTAGATAGAAATGTAAAAAATATTATTGTTAACTAACAAAAGATATTAGATTCTCCTCTTTGTCTGCAGTAATGATATACTGATAGTGTTAGGATACATCTAGCATTTGTCAAAGATTCAACACAGTTAGTTAATATTTCCAATTAGTTTCTGGGCAAATAAGTATAACTATTTATCAAATTCTAGGCAACATACTAAAAAATTGCTATCTTCGAACGGATAATTCAGTTCATCTCGATATTAAGGTCAGTTTGTTTCAACTTTCAAGTGGACATAAACTCACAATTTCTCTCCTTTTTATTCACATACTTTTCATCTATAAAAGAATTAAATAGAAAAAAATTACCGTTTGTATGAGCCTTCGAGTGTTTATTAAGCTAATCTGGAAATTCATCTTCATTATGCCATATCCCACATCCAATGCCTCTCCAAACATCAACACAAGAATCTCATCATCACAATCCACCACAATTTAATCGGATGGACATATTTACGCAAGCAAAGGACGAATATAAGATCAAGAATTCATAATCAAGAAAAAGAAAAAAGAAAAGAAAAAGGATGAACAATCATACTCAACAAAAATTAATACGTACACACCAAGCTTCTTGAGTTATACTAAAAGCAAGAGATAAATAGAAATAATATGTATATCGGGTAATGGTAAAAACATATGTCTTTGCACGTGATTGTGTGACTTTATTAAAGTCATTATATTATTTGATAATTTTACCAAATAGTGATAATATATTAAAGATATAACTAACGAAATATTAATTAATTAATTAAATATGATTACCACATTGAGACCATCACTTATGAATACTTCAAGTAAAGAATGAAGGTTGAGATCTACAAATACAACACAAAATAATTAATAGTGTCTATCATACTACTAAATTCTCATACTTCACCCAAATTATTCTCTAGAGTTATTTTGATAATTAGAGAAGTTCTTTTCTTACTTGATTTCCTGAACTTTTATTAAATTATATTAGATGTGTAATAAATGGTTGAACCTCTAATATAAAAGGTTAAATATATATCCATCATTGACAAAAAAATTTGCTAAAGATTAATGAAAAAACGTTGGATACCAAGTCTAGATCTATAGTATCTTATATATTTTTATCCTTAAACTAATTCATTTCTAGTCAACATGAAGTTTATAGAATTAAATGTTTTTAATGTTTTCCTTTCATTTCGGCTTTGAAAATGATATTTGCGCATTTGGAGCTATAATTGAAATATTTTTTTTTTCTACATCATCTAAAATTTACACTACGAAAATTCTATGAAACAATGTACTCTTTATTCGCAAATGCAATATAATTATAGAACATTTTTCTTATAATTCAAATTATTCAAAGAATTACCATACAAAGAAGACATATATCCAATTGTTGGCCAAATTGGTTTGACATACTCTTGAGCAACAAATGTACAAAACCTTTTACCTGGTGAAGCGAGCAAGTGCATGGAATTAAACAAGTGCGACATGAACAACTTCTTGTACTTATTAATCCATATCTTGACTATCTCCAGAGAATCGTCATTCGAAATATTTGTAGAGATATTAACACTCAAACTAACTACGGATCATGAAATTCTTCAAACATAGTTACCATATAATAGTATTAATTTAATTACTTGTTTCACATCACTCAAGTCGCAAAATTCATGTCTGCACATAAAAAACTAATCGAGGAAAATATCTATCTTAAAATATAATGACCCAACAAACTTATTTCAATATCACAAGAGTGAAGTGAAGTGCTAATTTTCAATTTAAATATTCTCTTAAAACATAATGACCCCACAACCTAAGTTGATCTTAGACAACAATGAATGCATCATATGTTCTCTCGACCAAAAATTTACGTATATGCCTAAAAGAAATGAAAAGGAGATAAATACATGCATGGTAGGATTTTTCCTACTATAACATATGCACATGAATGAGAAGTGATGGTGTTGGCTGATAAAAAAAAATCTTATGCTCATTCAATGATATTTCACAATAGCCAGTGGGAACAGACAAGTCGGGGTCTTATGTGAATCAACCTAATGATGCTCAACACCAAAGACAAAATAAATTAATAAAAAAATAATAAAAGGATAATTACAAATAGTATATCGAAATTTAGTTCAATTACAAAACAAAACCTATTTATCTCAAAATTACAAATACCCTTGACATTTGTTTTTTTGTTACACCGGCGAAAATTGATTTTTTATTTCCTTACCAAGAATCATTTTCCAGAACCTATCATGATATTGAAAAGAGAGTTAAAAAACTTAACTTTACTAAATTCAACATTAATGGGCTCGATACACAGGGAAAAATTAAAAGTCTGGAATTTCAACACCCAATCGTTTCAAGAGGGCTCTATCGACGAAAAAAAACAAAACCAAAAATCAAGTGCAAAAGAAAAATGAAAAATAAACAAACAAAGAGTTATCAAGAATATGAAGGGCCAAATTACGAAAAACATGAGCAACGTTTTCTTTTGTAACTTGCCAAAAGTAAAATTAGAATTGAAAAAAATTCAATCAATATCATGCGTAGGAAAATTAAAGCCAAAACCTGTGAAGCATTTCTATCACTTTTTGGAGAAAGCAAAGCATTATGCTATTCATTTCTTAAATTATAATAAACCAAAGCCCACATTTAAGATGGAGAAGGAAAAACCCTTGGAACATCTTAAAAATTGATCTATACTCTAAAATATTACCCTTCATTACACTCAGACCTTTTGGATTTCCTTATCATAAAAAGAAAAATAAAGAAACAAAGAATCAAGAAATAAGAAAAAATAAACATTATTTGGATATTCTTGTGCCTTATATAACCATTTCCGGGCTTCTTTCTTCAATATGACCGATACCTTAAATTTCCTTAGCTTTAGCCGATTAAACTTCATAAGGAAGAAAAAAATAACAAATAGTCGGGAAATAAGGAAAGAAACATTATTCGGAAATTTTTTGTGCCTTACCTATCTCCCAGCTTCAATTTCAGCAATTTCCAGATGTGAGAGAGTTGGATTTGCGTCGAATCGAAATCAACACGGTAGAACCCATCAACTTCCTGATGTGAAAGAGTTGGTTTAAGGTCAAATAACTTAGAATGGTAGAACCCTCAGAATATTAAAAGTTACAAACCTTGGGCAGTTTCATTTACGTTTCACAAATGAACATATATTTTTGCCATTCACTAAAAGGCTATTTTTGTCTGATCAAATATTTGCAGAAATATTCACACTTTTAAAGAAGTAGAGATAGAGATAGAGATTCACAACTGAATCATATCACACAAGATAATTGTAATGTTTAATATTATATCATTGCTTGTTGTAGTCCCATGTCTCAAATGATATTATTTTATTCTTTTTCCTAAACTTTATTTTTCAATTTTTTTGGGCCAAAACACGGCACAATTTGATATTATGCTTGCTTGTGGAATTTTCTTTCCAAAATTTCATATTTGAGCCGAAAGTTGATCAGGTTTATTAAAAAAGTCATTCTAAGTTTCTTTCACAATTTTACAAATATCTGTACATAAAGAACATGATGTTTTCTGTTCTCAGAATGATATTTTTGAATTTTTTACAACCAATTGAAATTTTGGTTCAAAAATATTTTTGATGGAAAATTTTGTGAAATTTTTGACATCCAATCACAGTCTAATTCGGCTGACTCTCCGGCCACGTGGATTCGATTCCCTATTTGAAGCATCCTCTTGACTTTAGTCCGGTCAATCGGCGGGGTGTTGATTGGAATTGATTCAAGTCCGGCTACTCGAGCGCATCCCGATTCACCAAGCGGCCTCTAGTCTTTGGTAGGTCTAAGATTAGACAGTGCAAGCCTCTTAGTTATAAAAAAAAAAAAAAAAAAAAAAAATAATAATAATAATAATAATAATAATAATAATAATAATAATAATAATAATAATAATAATAATAGCGTAAAAAAAAGTTCATGCTGTAAGCATTACCAATTGCTTTATCCTTGTCATCTCAGAATATTAGGTGCAAATTGGACAAGAATAAAATTGTTGCCATTTGTGGTAGGCAATCTGAAACATTTATGATACTTAAATTTGTGTGAATCTGAAGATACTATGTTTCTACCCAATTCATTATGTAGTCTTTAGAATTTACAATTTTTGACCTACTATAACAAGTTACCTAAGAACATGACATAATTAAAGAATCTCAGTCGCCTTTTTTTGAAAATTGCACATAGCTAAGTGAGATGCCCTCTAAAATTAGAGAACTCACTCGCTTTAGAACGTTGAATCTGTTCATAGTGGATCGCAATAGAGGTGACCAGATTATGGAATTGCAATCCTTGAACCTTGATGGCAAGCTTGAATTTCGTCATATGGGGAGAGTGAAAAACTCTATGGACGCAAAGGAAAAAAAAAGACTTCAGGTTTTTTGTATGTTTCGATAATTTGCAAGTGAATATATCACCTTTGCTGTTAAGCAGGCGCAACGTTTAAATGGTATTGTGATGTTCATGTAAAATATATGATAATTGTTAGCGAAAATTATTTGAGCGACTCATTTTTCTTTTCATTTTGCTTTCACCCTATTTTGTTCTTCATTTGAAGTTATGATAATAGTTTCTTCATTACGATTGAGAAGTTTCAAAATTATTGGGGCGGCGCTGAAATTTGATTCTGCCTTAAATGTAAGGATAACTCATCAACTCTCAAGCTTAACCAATCTATTGTATATTATCGGAGTCTATACCAGATCTTACATTTTCTTCCATGAATACAAAAAACAGTGAAAGTGCTATCGCAAAGTCCATAATTTTTCGATGTAGCAAAATTCCCCAGTCTCAGCGTTATTCAAATCTAGCCAAGATTTTGAAATACAATAATCATCCAATCCTCGGATTCAACATTTTCTCTCCATTTATCTATAAGAAACCAATTTATTACTCCGACTAAATTGGAGTGCAGTCAAGTACATTTCTGAATAATGCATTAATGCTATAATTATGAAGATGAAGTGAAACCAAGACCTTCATTTCATTGCATAGAACTCAATTATCAGGAAAAAATAGATCTCTCTACATCAAGAGAGTTGAAGATATTGATGAATGCAACATACATATATTTGAACACTAGTATTTCTTGTATAATTGATACCCGTTACATTTTGAGCCGAGCCTCAAGGATCTGACTCCAGCCTCGGCACGATAGCAAATGATAGTTCTATATGAGAAACTCTGACAGCACCAATTAGCCGCTCTGGTAACTCTTCAGTTGTGTTGGCCTGAGAAGTGCAGCAAACTTAATACTAAGTAGTAGATCAATCAAATATGAAAATTTTGAAATTCTTATGAAATTGTTCCATAAAGAACACACAACTCACACTCAGATTAGATCAACCTTCCAGCTCCGACCCGCATATGCAGGTACACCACATACAGCTGAAAGTAGCAGGATAATTTTTTTCTAACATTTGTATGTCTTTAACTCTTTTACCCAAGTGTCAATGCTTATAAGATTCATATCAATAAAATGTAAGGAACAAGCTGAATGGTTTTTCTTTGTTCTTTTTACCAGCTCTTCTAGTTCGCTACCATTAAACATTACAGAAGCTAATCATCCTAATGCCTATGAGGCTAACTGAGGATTCCCAAGATCCTATCACATGCTGAAACAAGCAGAGGCACACACCACATATAATGCTAACGCTTGTATATGTCCACTATGGGCATAATAAACAACTAACTTACAGATGATTACATTGCAACGATGTTCCTATGTACTATGCTTCTATCCACTGCAATTTTACTTCCAACTTTACATATATATTCCGAGGAATAGTCTAGACAGAAGTAAAAACCATGATTTCTTACACAGAAACAAATATCACATGACATTTTAGATTAAGCAGATACACTAGAAATCATCAGTTGAGGTTTAAGTACCTGTACAAGAAAAGCCATGTCAACCACAAGTGACGTAATAACGCCAATTACAAGCCCCAGGACTCCATTTGCTACAGTGGAAGAACCAATATCGACGTCAATCTACAGAGAAATAAGAAACACCAAGGAGAGGTGATCTTAGTCAAAACAGTTAGACCATTAAATTGACTCTTGCTCGGGTGCAGACTTAAGTTTATGTTGGAAGAAATACCAAAAAAAAAAAAAAAAAAAAAAATATCCTACTTCCAAGTACTTGGGACCACAGATATAGTTGCAATCAACAGCCTTCCCTAGTAAACAAGGGGTGCTGCCAACACTCTGACGTACAATCCATGAACCCTACATGATTTTATAATAGAAATAAAAAGTTAAATGAAACTTCATTACAAAGAAATAGGAAGAGTTTCACGTCTCAGTGATCGGCACAAAATTCCTAAATATTTGGGGATGCTGGTACTTAAAAGATAACAATCTATTATACCTAAAGGGCACAAATCCCAAGAATTCACATGCATTTATTGTATGAATTATTGTGGGCAATGGTAAGAGGTCTTCTAACATAAGATGACCTCGACAGAAACTCAAAATGTATGAATTTATTGTTGGCAGTATGTCTGCAAAGACAAACGGAGAAAGAGAGATGCAAAATCATTGTGCAAACATGTAGTGCATAAAAGGCGTCTAAAACATATTGAGAGAAGATCGACAAATTATTCAACTGATTTTGTAGAATCTTAATCTAGACATCATATGAACCTGACCAAGCACTATAGTAATGTACTGTGCCTGAACAAGAAGGAATAACAAGACAAATAAGCATATACATAAAAAAAAGGATTCCTCATATCTCTTAAATGATTTCCCAAGTAATACCACAAAAAATAAATAAAATGATAAGGAAACAAATAAGACCACAAACTTATTTTGAAAATCATAGCCACTTACTTCAGTTAAAATTCGGTGCACGTAAACTTACCTACTCTGCTTACTCTAAAAACAAAGGAGAGAGTGAATACATGCTTTCTCCCATTTCTACTCTTACTCTTTTCTCTTTCATTTCATGACATATTTGCATCAAAGATAAAACAAATGGTTAAAGCACAAACTATTAAGTATTTTCCAATATTAGCACAAGCTCCCCTATCAACAAGCTCATCAATAATAGACAAGCAAAAATAACCAAAAGCTAAAAGCTCAATTTCTACAAATGGAACTAAATAACCAAGAGCTTATAAGCTCCACCTGTCATCATAACCATCTAAAGACAAGAATACGTCCATAGAACAATAGATGGACTAAGAATACATCACGGCTTTTGGCTATAAGAAGCCATAGCTTATAGCTTCTATCACGAGCTTATATTAGCTTTTATGAGCTAATGAGCTTATAACATGTTTGTCCCCTTTGGAATCATAAAAAGAATGTTAGCACCATAGAAACATCAAATTCCCATATTAAAGTGCGCAATATATCGAGCTAATGATTATATAAGCTTAGAGTTCCAAAAGCAAGGAGAAGAGTTGATATCATTAGTAAAAACTTGTAAAAGCTCATTTGATAAGTAAAACATGATCTCATCATATATATAGAACTTTTTGAAAACAAGAGAATCATGTAGGTGATGAATTTTTTTCAAAAAACATTTTGTCAAACACTTATGGACATCAAAGTTTAGAGAAGATATATATTCCCCTTTAAAAGATATTAAGCCAAGTTTTTCATCACCAAAAACAATTTTACAACATATATCCAATAAATAAGAAGCTCATCAAAATAAAATCTCGAGGTTCAACCCAATTGAGATACGTCCAAAAAAGATCAAGGCATTACGAATGCCATCAAGCAAAATGCATATAAGGCATTACAAATACCCCATTTAATCATCTAAAAATGATCTAAGCATTACAAATGCTCTTAAGCAAAAATTAAAATAAGACACTTTTACCATCAAGTCTTCAAATCAATCATCAAATAATGCAAGAATAGAGTATTTTTACCATCAAATACTCCATCAATACCATAACCAAGAGCAATCAAACACCACTATCATTCTTGCTATTATATCCCCTTTAAGAAAGACAACAAGCAAATATCATTAGAACAAAAGAGTTATACAAATCAAGTTCATTACAAGAAAATCTAAATGACATAAAAAGTAAAGCAAGAGAAGTGATAGGATTGTCATTCTTCATCGGAAGAGAAGCATGTGTTGGGGAAGTGGTCTTTGAAGAATTTCTTCAATTTACCCATCGACTTTTTCAATTTAGAGTTCTCTTGGCTCAACGCTTCATACCGACCATCTTGAAGGACTCTATATTCATCAAATTGGGTTTGAATGGAATCCGAGACGGTTGAGCACCGATATTACCCTCCGAATTGCTTGCAGTCCGTCACCCGCCAATCTTTCGACTTAAGCGTCATCAAAAAGTCGTTGGGATTTTGTGAAGTAGACCACTTCTTCCTTTGACCATTTTGGTTGGGCGAATCGGCATGTTCTTGCGCATGTGGACAATTTGTGAAATATTGTCAAAACCAAAATCATTTTGAAACATTTCCGAATTACATTCCAAAGAAGGTAGCCGATTGTATAAGAAGCTTGCAAATCCAATTGCCCATGACAAAACTTCTTTGTTCCTTGGTGATAGACTCAATGATGCATTGAATGAGTATTGCGCCAAAATTAAGCGGTTCTCTTCTAGCAATTTTATAAGTTAAAAAGAAATCCATATTGCTTTGGCATTTTACCCGCTTTACCCACGAATACAATAGCGACAATAACGAGAGATAATCCTGTGCAAGAGTCATGGCCAATAATGAATATTGTGGCCAAACGCCCAAAAAGGTTTTAACCTCTTCCATAGTAACACCCAACATATCAACATTCCAATAAGAACAACCAAAATAATCCCAACCACCTTCTCGCACATGTAATAACCGACAAATGTCATTAGGAGTCCATCTAAAGTGACGACCCCTCACAAACGAGTTCAACGCAAGAGGCTTCCTATGAACATCATACTCGACCCACAAATTGGCATAAAAATGTAGTATCACATCATCTTCATACAAAACATAGGGATGCTCCCACAAGTACATCCAACCTTGTTCTTCAAAAATCCTCTAATTGTTGGATACTCATTTGAAAAAGAATTAAACCGACATATCTTAGTACGAGCAATAGACTTAGCACCCAAATCAAATTCTCATAATACCTCTCCATATTTTATTGATGAAATTTAAAGCATTAGTAGAAGCGATGAGCTTGAGAAATAAAAGATTTCTTACTATGTGCCCAACGACAATTGTTGAGCGAAATCATTCCGCGGCTTCGGCAATTTGAGGCCGAGAGAGTATAGGGTTTTGAACATCCTCGTGCTCTTGAGCTATATTTCGTTGAGTAGCTCGAATATCCCGTTGTTCGGCTTCCTTTGCCGATTTCTCGAAGAACCCTCTTCGCCTCTTCTTCGCTTGGAATTGGGATTACGATCGGTGGAATTCCTTGGGGTGCCATAGAAGTGATATACTAGCAAAATATAGTGAATTAGCAAAAGCAATCACAAGATTTGGTGAAGAATTGAAAATTATAGAGAGAAAGGGGCGAAATTTGTTTAAGGGTTTGAGTTACATTTACATTAAAAATGAGACAGACTCGGTTATAAGAGATACATTTGTCTTGGGCGATCGGTCGGAGGCGGTGCGACCCGGGTCGACATGCGGGCGACCGATCGACCCCGCCTTGACCGTCCCAAAGGCAATTTTTCATTTACGAAATTTTCCAAAATTTGATTTTTCACCCCAAAAGTTTTAATAACTTGCAAAAATATAATCAAAGGCTATATTTCCAGCAAATACGAGTTACGAGAAAAAATAAACTCGAATTAAAACGATTATACGAGTAGTGCTGTTTTAAAAATATTGAGGAACTTTTTAGGGATAAGAAAAAAAAATCGAGTACAAGAATTTAATGGAATAAGAATACGAGTGAACGTACCTCGATATTTTAGGTAACTCTAGATGAGGTAATAGTAGATAGCCAATGAAGACGATATATAAATCCTACACAAATCTTAGACAAATTTTGCACAAAAATAATACAAGTGTAGGCATAAGGCAAAGAAATATATTACAAAAATGCTAAGGCTCAAAAAGATAATCTTTAAGAGATAAAAAGGCACAAGTCTTAAATGCATAAGAGTTTATGAATCATATGCAAAGTCTTCTTTTTTTTAAAAAAAAAAAAAAAAACAAGTATATAGAAGACTTTTAAAAACAATTTGAAAGATTATTTTGACAATAAGCCACAAATAAAAACATGCAAATATTACAAAATAAGATGCATATTTAAAAGAGGAGATACGGTTTACCAATTTCGTCATTTCTATGGGTTGTGTCGTTCCTTTGTTGTTGATATCCTTCTCTTTGAAAATTGCCTTGTTGATGATGATTATTCCAATTTCTCCAATTCCAAGTTTTGTGACCTTTCCACTTTTGATGATATCTTTCTCTTGGAGATTTATTGTGGTGATGTCTCATTTTGATCAAATGACATGGTCATTTGATGTCTTCTTAGCGATATGAATTTTCCTTGATTCCGACGGGTACCTAATATGACATTGCTTTGTGGTACCCTCAAATGTTTGGGTCCTTTGGGATTAGCTTTGAGACTTTTAGGTCTCCAACAATAATAGAGTTGTTTCTAGCCCGACAAGTATTTACCGTATGACCCTTTTTACCACAATAGAAGCACGTAATAATTTTTGGAGCATAATGACCAACATGAATAGGAACTTGATTTCTTTTCACATAATTAACAATACTAGGCTTATAATCAAGTCCTTGTTTCAATTTATCACACTTATGAACATCAACAATATTGGACATTTTATTGGTACTCAAGTTGGATTTTAATAAATCATTTTTCATGTAATCAATATTCTCAACTAGAGTATTATTATCACTTTCAAGGTTTCTAACCTTATCAAGAGTGGTAGTGTGAGCACATGATAGTGATTCATAGGAAGTAAATAAACTATCCTTATCATTTTTCAAAACATTGAATTCCTTTTTTTCGAATTTTTGTATTTAACAAGCAAGCTTTGGAATTCATTTTGAAGCTCATCATAATCATTTTGCAAATCACTATACTCATTTTGTAATTCATTATCATAAGAAGTAGAAGGTTTAGAACTTACCTCGTTTTCTTCTTTGAAGCCCATAAGACATCGTTCGTTTTCATCATCGTCGGAAGTTGTATGAAGCTCATCCCATGTTGTTGGGTTTGATGGTGTACCCATTTGAGAAGTAGATGCTTTTGTTTGACTCCTTTCATTTGCATATACTTATTCTAATTTTCTCCATACTTCATGTGCCGATTTCATTCCTACAATATGATCATATTCCAAAATGGTAAGTGAACAATAGAAAATATTAAGAGCTTTTCCATTTAAGGAGATGATTTTCTTCTCTTCATCATTGAGCTCTTTGAAGCCTTTGGAGGCGTGTGGTGTGTCTATCATCGGAATGGATTCTTCATTGACGGCCGTGTTCCAAATATCGAACCCGCGGCCTTGTAGGTAGCATTCCATTCTTTCTTTCCAAAATGTATAATTTTTGGAATCAAATAGAGGAGGCTTGGTGGTGGAGGCGCCGGTAAGGTAGACTTCATTCGTAGCCGATGATCGTTCCTCTTTACTCACGATGTGGAACGAGCTTGCCAAAGAGTTTGGCTCGATACCACTTGTAAGTCAAGCGGCTACGATAATCTAGATGGGGGTGAATAGATTATCTCCATCTTTTCGATTAAGCCCTCTTTTTCGAAATAATTATGCCAAGACAAATGATAAAGGTGCGGAAAGTAAACAACACACGTCGATTTATAGAGCTTCACCCCACCTAGGGACTACGTGTTCTACCACCACAAGATATCCGGGGATGGGTTTCGAAAAAGAAAAAGAATTTTATTAACTACCACAATTAATACAAATTCAACTTACAACAATACCTTGAAGAGCACCACACTTTTCTTCAACATCACCTTAGAGATTACCACAATCTCCCTTGAAGATTACCACAATCTTCCTTCTTCTTCGACCTTGTGAAGATCATCACAATCTTCAACCTTGAAGAACACCAAATTCTTCAACACCTCAAGAGCACCACACTCTTGAAACACCTATCACCTAGATCACCCAAATGTATTCTTTCCACAAGAATACTCACAAGGATGTTTTGTGTTAAATGATGACCAAAATCAAGATTACAACTCAATAAAGAATTTTACAATTTGAGTGCAAGTGTAATCAAGAAAGAAAGCCTAGACCTCAAGATTGTGAAAGTGAAAGTGAATAGGCTAATTACAACAAGAATAATAACAATGAAAAAGCAAGTGTTTGCTTTGAATGTATCTTGTTGTATTGTATCTCAATTGTTGTCATGATTGCTCCAAAACTTCCTCTATTTATAGGAGATGATTGATCATGTATAGGCTCATCTTGGGGATTGAAAATCTACAAAAAAAAAATGCAATTAAAATCAAGAATATAGTTGTTAGAAATCAATCCCACAATTTGAGGAAAGTTGGTCTGCATTTGCACAACGGTTAGAATTTTGTTGTCAAACATTAGGCGACCGTCATGAAATAGAAGTTAAAAAATAACACAAAGATTTTTACATAGGACGGCCGGTCGATGGGGGTCCGACCGGTCACTCTATGGTCCAACCGGTCCCCTCTCAAATCTTGAAGAACAGGAGTTACGTTTGAAAACAAACCTTCCTGTGCACGGCCGCACCCTGGGCGACCGGCCGACGGGACGGCCGACGCCTGAGCGACCGGCCGACCTGGTGAATTTTCTTCCGTCTCATTTTTATTCCAAAAATTATCTTGAGTACGGGTTGCCCTATAGGGCGGCCGTCGACGTCGAGATGTAGTGTTGTCCAATTTTTGTCGAAAATAAACTCCAAAAAAATACTCCGAAAAATTAGTAAAAACATTTAAAACCGATCGGGAGTATTTAGACAATATTTAGGAACCTTGTTTTGATATAAAAACTCATTATTATAAAATCATTAAAAGTGTTGTCCGATTTATAATGAAAAATAACTTTGAGGAATACTCCAAACATTAGTAAAAACATTTTCAATCACTTAGGAGTATTTGGACAACAATTGAAAACATTGTTTTGGTGTAAAAACAAAATCATCAAAATCAAGATAAAAACTCGTATCAAACACGGGTTGCCCTATAGAAGGCGACCGATTCACCTCAAAATAGAGGAGTTGTCCAATTTGTGTCGAAAATGAACTTCAAGAAATACTCCAAAAATTGGTAAAAACATTTTAAAACAATCGGGAGTATTTGGACAACATTTAGAAACATTGTTTTGGGGTAAAAATCCATTAACACAAAATCATCAAATGTGTTGTCCAATTTTTATCGAAAATAACTTTGAAGAAATACTCCGAAAATTTGGTACAAATATTATAAATCATTTAGGAGTATTTTGGACAACAATTAAAAACATTATTTTGGTGTAAGAACACATTAACACTAAATCATTAAAAGTGTTGTCCAATATTTTTGTCGAAAATAAACTAGAGGAAATACTCCGGAAAATATTAAAACCATTTCAAATCATTTAGGAGTATTTGGACAACCTTTAAAAATATTGTTTTGGTATAAAAACTAATTTGATCAAAATCATGATAAAACCATTTATCAAACAAAAGTATCCCGAGTTTGGATGAAACCAGGAAGTCATCCAAATGAAGTACATGAATGGTATACTTTTGGAGCTCTAGATTCAATCTATACCGTATCACCAGGATTCCCGAAATTTCAAATTACCGAAAATGGATTGGGAAAGCGATATACGAGACTTGGGCCAATAATCCACACTTGGCTAGAGGAGACATCTTGAACCGTATTTTATCGGTGCGACTCTCCCGAACCAAAGAGAGGGCTTTAATGAGGCTTTTCATTTCATCAAGCTAAGAAGACTGGATGGAAATACTTTAAAATTCATTAAGCGGCTTCATCGGAAGAAGTACCAATGTTAGTAGGAGCATTTTTGAAGACGAAGCTTCTACCGGACGAGCAGCATGGGGTCTTTGGGTTTGTCTAGCAGAAATGGACAAAGTCAAATATCCATTCAAGTTTTTCCATAATTCGGCAAATGGATCTTTCCTATTGAATTCGATGATTGGATCAACAACAGGATTCGCGAGAAGAGCTTTTCAAACAAAGAGAAGAATTCTGGGGAGAACAAGATTCCGGCTAGCAAAGAAACCTACCGGAAATTCTGTAACATGGCGCATGTTGGCCGTTGGATCGATCGGATCTGTCAGGCATGCCCCGAATAGAAGGAACTCGAGTTTGGGAAAGGATTGTGACCCAAACCCGACCGACAAGATTCTGCAGCTGGAAAAGACAAGGGCCCAACTCACAAGACGCGTTTTCCTCGGGGACCACAAAGACCAAATTTTTAAAAGATTCCCCGACAAACCTAACATGGGCTGAGTCATGTGGGAGAAAAAGAAAACCAGCTGGCGAGGCAATAATGCAGGATATGACGTAAGCAATGACATCATAAGTTTCAACAAGATTTGAAGTCCGCCTTTGAAGTCCGGACTTACCTCTATAAATTGCGAGATTTGAAGGAAGCTGAGGAGATCGAACATTTCCCTTAGTTTTCTTATAATAAAGTCTGAAGGAAAAATTTGTAATAATTTTGAGTGTTTTAATTTTTAGTTTATGTATTTTCGAGTGCAAGCCTCAATAATGAGAGGCTAAACAAGTTTTCTCCTCCCAAAAGGAGATTACTGATGTAATAAGTTTTCCTTTAAGTTCTTAAATAAAGGCTTTTGTTCAACATGTGTTCATAATGTACTATTGATCTATCCCTTTGAAGAATTACTTTTACGCCCGGGAGTAGGAAACGAACCAAGGTCAGTCTTTGAGCAGATGTCTTTGAAGCGGTCGGATAACTTGCAGATCATCTTCCCTGAGGGTGAGGTTGAACAGTGAGGAGTTGTTTGTCAAACGATCTGGGGGCAGTAATTTTCCGACTGGTGGCGTTGCGAACCATTTAACCCTGCGGTGTTTCGGTCAAAAGAGGTCTGAATTTTAAGGGATTTATTAATTTTACGGAGGCATGTTGGGCCGATATGGTCGTAATGGATCGTATCCATTTATGTTAATAAACTTAGGCAAATTGAAGAATGTATACATGTTAGTAAAACCTTTACAAGTATGCCCTGTTAAGTTTATAGTGAAACCCGACATGATCCATTTAAAACCTCTCGAATAGAGACTGGATCTAAGTAGGTATAACAATGCCACGAACAAAACGGGAGACAGAAAATGAAAGCTTTTACAACAGGTGATACACTGAAAATTAGGGTAATTTGGGACTTGCATGGCAAATTTTATATACTGTGGGACTATTTATGCATACTTCTAAAACTGTAGGACTAATAGTGCAAGATCTGAAAACAGTGGGATGACAAATGCAAAGTACAGGACTAAGGGTGTAATAGGTCTAATCCTGTGGGACTGAGGGTGCAATTGTCTCGAACCAATTATTTACTTTAGTGCTTTACATATCACCAAAAGTTTAGACACGGAATTTATAATTGCTAAATGAATTTATCACTATATTTATTATTTTCTTTATTATTAATTATCTATTTTTAGGAAGCTTAAATCTTTAAATATGGTATTTTTGTCATGTATACGTGATTATTTGAATTTAATATTACGGGTTCGGGTTTAAATCCGCCCCATTTCCATGTCTAATGGTATGTCGTCCCATACCCATTGCAATTATTATTTTTAGTTATTTAAGTTAGCATAATTAGAGATTTAGTCATATTTTATTTTCTATTTGAATTATATACTTTGAATTTGAAAAATTCACAGATTTTTGGCTAAGCTTATTTAAAATATCTTATAAGGTCCTACATCTTATGATATGTCTTTAGAGCTTATAAGATGTTAATTTAAGAATAAGTTGTTGAAGTGTTTGGATAAACAAAGATGGTGGAGCTTTTAAGATGTTAGTAATGACAATTTTGTAATTAAAATAATCAAAATTAAAGGAGGTTTTGAAATAAGATCTTATTTTGAAAAAAAAATTGGGGTTCTCATACTTTTTTAAAAACAGCTTATAAGATCTCAAAATTAAAGGACGTTTTGAAATAAGATCTTATTAGAGAAGTTTATAAGATCTTTTTTTAAAAAAAATACCAAACAAATTTAAACAGCTTATAAGCATTCAAACACTTTAGAAGATGTTTTGAAGAGTTTATAAGTTCAACCAAATACCCTCTTAGCAAGTTTAGTTGTTGGGCTAACTTGACATTCATTTTGAGAAAAAATTGTTTAGTTTACGTTTTAATATGTACTATGATCTTTCTCTTCTTTAATATGTATTTTTCTTAGAAAACATAAATAAATAAAAGCGTACCAAATATTTCTCTTGTAATAAAAACATGTACTATGATCTCAGCATTATGAATTTTAAATGCGGGAGAATTTTATAATAGGGTTCAAATATAAGAAAATCTATCACTTTATGACTCAAAATTCCAACCTTCTCAAATCAAGACCCAATTTTTATTTTATTCTCAAATTGGGCCCTCCCTTTAATTTTGGGTCTCACTTCAAGACCCAAAATTTAAGCCTTCACAAAATTTTCTATAATCAGCCCGCCCCCAAATTTAGGGTTCTCACTTTAGATTTTAAAATTTAACAAAAAGAGAAATATCAATTTAATTTATCACGCCAGCCACAAAATTATTTTTTTTCTCTTTTCATTTTTTCATTTTTTCGCTCATTCCTTTTTTCCTAGTCGATACTTGTTTTTAAACTGTAAAGTTCAATCATAATTTAGATATCTTATTCTTTTAGTAACCGAAAAATATTTTTCTACTTCTTTCATTCATAATTTGGATATCTTATTTTTTTAGTAACCGTTAAATACTTTATTACTTTTTTCATCTTTCTAGATAAATACAATTCAATTTATAGACCTAAGTATCTACACGTTAAACAAAATTGACAATAAGTATGGAATAAAAAAAAGAATCAGCGAAAAAAACGAAAAGAGGAAGAAAAATATTTTTTGTGGCTGATGTGATAGATTACACTAATATTTTCTTTTTGTTAAATTCTAAAACCTGAAGCGAGAACGCAAAATTTGGGGAGGGCCCGATTTGAGAAAAAAGTAAAAATTCTATTTAAATATAGGATCTAACTTCATGAAACGGATCCTAAACACATACAAAAATATGAATTCTTTCCATGATATGGATTTGGGTCAAAATTCTATTTAAATATAGGATCCGTCTTATAGATTATATTCATGAGACCGTCTCACGCAAATTTTTGTGAACAATAAAACGTTTCGCGGGCAAAATTGACAAAAAGGGCATGAAATTTCATCACAGATTGAAATGTCTTTATTATAGACAACAGACTATACAATTATTAGTTGGTAGTATGGGCCTCATTCACCCATAAAGGATGAACCCCATCCCTGAGAGCCCCCACTGCCCTTGCCCTAGAGCTTCGTGGAGGATGTGAAGTGCGGGTTATGCCTCAACTAGTCAGGGTCCTTGGGCTGCCGAAGACTAAGTCACCACACAAGAAGTTCTCCCCCATCCTGTAAATCGTTACTAGAGGGATTCGAATAACGACACTGTGGGTGTCAGCAAGCAGACATCACGTCACCCAAGTCCTTTACCTGTTGAGCTATGCCCCCATGAGACCCACTTCACGTGGTGAGGAAAAAAATCCAATTTGAAAACCAATGACCTAGTAGCCAAGTTGGTTACAAGTGAGGTAATCCTTGGCCTCTCCATGAGAGATTAAGGATTCGAGCTTCCGGGGTGGGTTGAGGGGAGTCTAGTATGAAGCAATCATTTGGGGAATGACTCTTTATGCGAGGATATTAGGAACCTGGGTGAGAACATGCGGTTGGATTGAGGTGTGCCAGGATATTAAGAACTCGGGAGCCATTGTACATTCTCGTAGTTTATTTGGGACAGTTCTTGAGGGGTCGGGGGCTGTTTCCCGAGAACTAGTCATGTGGGAACATGAATTCCCGTGGTGTATTTTATGGGGTGGTTCCAACTTCCATTATATGAGAAATTATGGTGTGTGTATATTAATATATATATATATATATATATATAGGGATGGGATCTCATGTGGCGGCCTCTTACCATGTGGCGGTGTGGACAGATCCCATCCCTACATCCTAAACAATCAATGGTTTAGATTAGCCCTACAAAACACCATTTTATAATTATTTTTAATGCCAAAAGGACATTTCTGTAATCCACAAAAAATGGGTAAATTAATACCATAATTAATAACCTAAAATCAAGGGATCCTCTTGATTGCAATCTTGCCATAAATGTGATATTATGTGTTTGAATGTTTATTTGAAGCTATACATTAACACATATAGTTGTATACAACATTCGACAAACTTGTGTATTTGCAACATATTATGGTGTATATATACGAATACTTTGGTGATTTAGAATGAGAACAAACAATGGTGTTCAAATAATTCCATAATAGTATAAAAACATCTTATTTTGGTATATATTGGCTTCAATATTGGTGTGATAAGTATAAACATTCAGTGGATATTGTTAGATTTTTTATTTAGGAAAATGTACGCTAATATTGAAACTATTGTGCAATTTGAAAAATATTTTTGTGTATACGTTTCACTTATTTGGTGTGCATATACTTTGCAGATACTAGTGATGAAACAATCCAGCACATCGAAATACGAGAGCGCCTGGTAATATCACCCGGCAACACCAAATATTGGATACCTGACTTAGCACGCTTATTGTCTGAACATAAGAACAAGTTAGCCCACGAACAAGATGGACAACATGACGGGGCGTTGAAGAACTCTTTGAGAATTACTGCGCTCTACTTCTCAAATGGAGATCTCGATTGCCACCGCAACAAGCTCGTAACAAGGGCGGCGGCCGGTTTAAAAGCAGACTACAAAGCCAAAGGGAAAAGGCAATCCGTGCAAGCACGAAACTAAAGAGAAAGTATGGCACGTGTGGCAAAATTGCATCTCACAACAGCTGAACATGTCCCGAACAACCTACATAATACAACTACACTTTTCCCAAAGATTTTCAAATTTCGTCATGCCCAACAACTCATTTATCGATTTTTGACTTATGTTAAATGAACGTCATTTATATTATAATTGAATGTCATTTATATTATAAATGAATGTCATTTATATTCTAATTTTACATCTTTTTTTTGTCCATCTGACTTTTAATAAAAAAAAATACCCTGTAACCTAAACACTTTTATGTTATAATTGCTACTGAGTGCCTGCTATCTGTTGATGATACACAACTTTTCAAAGGATTACAATGACTTCCAAAGAGTAAAAATAATTGTAGTACTTCAACAAAATATCGAAAATATAGTAAATTTGGAGCATATTGTGGTGTATATATATGAATACTTTGGTGGTTTATAATCAGGAAATTCTGGTGTACAAATAACTATATTATAGTATCATAAACTCTTATTTTGGTATACATTGGCTTGACATTTCGTGATGAGTGTAACATTCAGTAGCACATTGTTATATTGAGTTCCAAAATAAAAAGTAATTATAGTACTTGAACAAAAACTGCTTAAGAATTATGCATACACACGATTCGTTAAAACATCTTCAACTGAAAAACAAAAAGTACTTACATATGAACGTATATATACCAAAGCAGTAACAAACATATTTTGCATACTGACAAAATGTGCACTGTTTACACACTAACAATACGCATAAATAGGAAAACATGTTTGCTTAAGATCGTGTAGAAATAAGTAACACATAATGTTGACAGAAATGCACGGGTAAAAAATATTCTAGTCTGATGTAATAAATAAAGTGTACTTAGAAGCTCCGTCTAACAAAATGAACTCCTCAATCGATAACCAACTACTTTCCACTAACAAATTTTTTTGTCAAACCAAGCACCCTGTCTTTCTCTTGGTTCAAGTCATGCATCGAGTGCGTGGCGATGTGGTCCTCAAACGCACGAACTTCGCAAATCGGGCCTTGTCAAATCCACCCCATTTCTTCAATGGTCCCTCTATGTAGGTCTCCATATGATGCATGGCATAGATCCCACATGGTCAGTGTGTTTTTCTCCACCCTCCACGACATGACGAGTCTTATTGGGCGATATTTTTCAACATTACGCGGTGACTGGTGGCACCGCGTGCTTGGAGATATCGAGAAAACAAATCTAACTACAAAAGGAAAAATAAAAAAACAAAGAATGAAATTACAAAAATAATAAATGTTACCATCAACCTAGAAAAACAAAAAAAATAGAAAAAATATTCCATCATGTGCATCTCAGTATGTTAAATAAAAACTAATTGTATACCACACGAAACCTATGTGTACACCAATTCATAGCTATGTTTTAATCAAATTAACATACCCAATTAAAAAATATAAAAATTGAACTAACCATATACCAAGTAATTTCTATTTGTATACAAACTTATTGTTATTCTATCACCAGATTATTATCTACGTTCTAATACAAAAAAAACAATACAAGGAAAAAAATGTAAGGTATTTTACCGCTTCCTCCGCATCCGTGCGTACTTGTTGCAACCTGCATTTACCACCATCTCAAGAGTCTGTCCAAAATGTGACATTACTTCTTTATGTTGACGCATATCACGAACAAGTGCCATCCATTTATATTATATAGATCGCAACCCATTACAATCAATGATATAATTCAACATAACCAAATACAAAAGGGCGTCTGTAAAAATCGAGTGTGAAAACCCTAAAATTCAAAAAAAAATGTCCTACAACTAGTCAACAAAACTAAAGAAAACCCGTAAATAAACATATTCAATTGATATAAAACATATTGTCGGATTGGGTAAAACCCTTTGCACGGTGAACTACGAACCAAAGAATCGAAAAAATGGAAACATGGGCTTACCTTAATGTAGATTTACAGAAGCTTTTTGGAGATTTAATGCCCAACTGAGTTCCGCCCGCATACGAAGAATCCCTTTGGCTCGATTTTTCAGAGAAAAACGGTGTTCCAACCGTTTGTGAGAGGGAATTTTGGGAGGGATGAAGTAATCTGCAGGCGTGTGATAGTGGGGGTTTGTGGGGGACGAAATCTTTTAGAATTTTTGGAGAAAATACCCGACCAAAAAAGCGGGAGAAATTTTGGTGATTGATCCCAAAAAGATAGAAAATTGTGGGGATTTGCCAAATTGGACGTTACTTAATATTTACAATTTATCTATTTTGCCCTTAAATGGGCTGATTTCAATTTTTTTTTTTAAATTCGAAAAAAAACGGGCCTTTGGATTAAACATGTTAACGGTCTAGATCTGTTCACATTGCCACACATATTAAAGGCCTTGCCACATATGATCCTATACCTATACCTATATATATATATATCAACAAAATAGGTTTTGTTTCTAAGATTTTTGGTTCTTAAATCTGTTATCTTGTTTCAAATTTGGTGTAAAGTGATTCAATCATTATTCTTGAAAAAGTGAATTCATTCATGCAATCCGAGTGTGTGTTGATTTGATTGAATTGACTGTGAAGTATTTCAGGACCACTACTAATACTTTTCTGACTACTAATACTTTCTAGGGAATATTAATACTTTTTAGACGAAAAATAATTTTTTTGTAGGAACTACTAAATACTTTTCAAGAAGTTTTTTAAAAGCGCTAGCGCTAGTCGGGTGACGACAGGGCTAGCGCTAGCGGGAATATTCGGGGTTAGGTGGGACTTGAGCGGAGTTAGGCGGGGCTAATCGGAAGAATAACGCAGCGGACAAGAGGGCCTAGCGCTGGCGGGGACTAATCGGGGCTAGGCGGTGATGTTTAAACAAAGTCTTTTCAGGAGACTAATAATACTTTTTAAGGGGAAAAAACCCAATATTTTTCAAAGAAACTAGCTACTAGTAATTTTTAAGAGAAAAACTATACTTTTTAGAAGGAATTACTAAAAATCTTTCGCGCGAAAACTAATACTTTTCAGGAGGATTACTGGAATACTCTTTAAGAATTACTAATATTTGTATGATGTACTGCTAATACTTTTCAGAAGGAAAACTAATACTTTTCAACAGGGGCGGAGCCAGAAATTGTAGTTGAGGGGGGCCGAAAGTAAGAGTCGCACGATTAAATATTTATTATATATAAATGATAATATTTAAGTTATTATACTTATGTCGAAAAATATTATTAATTTACTAAAATTTTAATCATTTAACTTGCAGAAAAAAACATTTAACAAGCGAAGGGTTTAAAACTTTTTACAGTTCTAGCAAGTCAATTAGAAATTGATCCTCCAGTATATAATTATGGTATGTACCATCTTTAATTTGATATAAGAAAAAAAAACTTTTATATAATCAATAACCTATTAAAAAATAAAAAAATAGATTAACTCTACAAAATTATAAAATATATTAGCCCAAAAATTATATTAAAACTCAAATAGATAAAAAAACAAAAAAAAATAAATGAAGTACATAAATAATTACTTTTCAGTTAAAATTGGAGGTGAATTTTATCAATAATGATTTTTGTAAAAAGAAAAAAAATTGGGGAGGACTCAAGGAGCATGTGGCTCCCCCTACTTTTCGGTCCTAGTGATTTTATGCCATCGCTAATTTTTACAAATATCACTAGGTCGGTTTTTGAATCCTTCTAACGAATTTTGGCCCATTAGGCCGTCGAAATGAGTTTTTGTGTTAAGACTTCATTGGACTTGGAAAGATCATGGAAAAATCTTAATGCTACAGCATGGGCAGTGGACCCATTCAAAATAGTTTTTAAATTGTGCCGTGTTCCGATGAATAAATAAAAAATGGTAGATGAAAAGCATAAAATACTGTCAATTGAAAAGAATAAATTATTTATTTTATTACTTTATATATCATTGAAATTTTAGACACTGAATTTATAACTGCTTGATGAATTTATCAAAAGTTTTTTTAATTTTTTTATTATTAATCGTTTATGATGCTTAAAGCCTTAAATTTGGTATTTTTTTGACATATCTAATTATCTGAATTTGAGATTACAGTTTTATTACGGATTCGGTTTTATTATCCGAATAGTGGTAAAAAATTAGAAGAAAAAGATGAATTCTTCGAGTGTGATTGGATGTGAGATGAAAAAGTAATGATAAAAGTTGATTTGATTTAAAAATAGTAAAATAATGATTGAATATGATTCTTTAGTTAGAAACGTGTGATTAAGTAAAAGTGTAGATTTGTGGGAGAATGCTTTTTCAAAAAAAAAAAAAAGAAATTTATGGGAGAATGTGTAATAATGATTAGTTTTTGTGAAAAAATGTGTAGATGTAATTGGTGAGAAAAAAATAAGAAAAAAGTAAAAGTGAGAGAATAGTATATTTTCCTAAATTTTCATAAACAATCGCGTGTTTTGTCGAAAAAAATTATAAAAAATAAAAATGGATTATATTTCATATCCAATTGCCGCCTTAACTTTCCAGAGAAAATTGTTGAGTTGACTGAATTGGTTTAGAAAATTATGTAAACCTCATTACATAATTTGTATTTTTCTTAGAAAAATAAATAAATAAATGCGTACCAATTCTTTTTCTTTGTAATAAAAACGTGTAATATGATCTCAGCATTATGAATTTTAAATGCTGGACCACAGTTTTTCTTCTTTTTTTTTTTTTTGGACGGTAAAATGCAAGACCACAATGGTCAATGGGTATACAAAAACAAATTCTTCAAATTGGATTTTTCTCACCACGTGAAGTGGGTCCCATGGGGGCATGGGGCCCATTCTACCAACTAATAATTGTATAGTCTGTTGTCTATAATAAAGACATTTCAATAGGGGTGATTGATCGTCGAGGTTGGGTTAATGTTTGGCGTCGGGTTGATTTCGGATTATCTTAAAATACATTGAAAGTTAATGAAAATTTAAAATTACTATGCTTTAGACAAATTGGTAACATCGGGTCGTGTTCGTGTTAGTCGGTTTCGGGTTCGGGTTTCGTGTTCGGATTCGGGTTTCTCTCATAACTTGGGTTGGGTTCGTGTTCGGATTTCATATCACGTCGAGGCACATTGGCGACACCCCTACATTTCAATGTGATGAAATTTCACGCTTTTTTTTTGTCAATTTTGCCCTCAAAATGTTTTATTGTTATACGCAATGTGGTTCTGCATTTTACCCTAAAAAAATTATGGTCCTGCTTTTGAAAGGGAGAATCGTGTAATAGGATTCAAATTTAAGAAAATCTATCATTTCGGGATCAAATTTTCAACCTTCTTAAATCAAGACTTAAATTTTATTTTTTTCTCAAATTGGACCCTCCCCTCAAATTTTGGGCTCTCATTCAAGACCTAAAATTTCAAATCACGACCCATTTTTAATTATTTTTCTTCAAATCGGGCCCTCCCAAATTTTGCGTTCTCACTTGCTTTAGAATTTAACAAAAAGGAAATATTAGTGTATTCTATCACGTCACCACAAAAATATTTTTTCCTATTTTCGTTTTTTCCCGCTCATTCTCTTTTTTCTTTTCGTCACGTCAACAACTTAAATTAACAACTTATAAGCTCTAAAGACATCTTATAAGATATAGGAATATATAAGATATTTTAAATAAACTTAGCCAAAAATCTCTGAATTTTTCAAATTTAAAGTATATAATTCCAAATAGAAAAGAAAATATGACTAAATCTCTAATTATGCTAACTTAAATAACTAAAAAGAATAGTTGCAATGAGTATGGGACGACATATCATTAGAGATGGAAATGGGGCGGATTTAAACCCGAATCCATAATATCGTTGACGTGCGTTTTTTGTCAACAAGCAAAAATATGTAAAAGATTTAACACGTGGAAATGTAAACGTGCGTAACGTGTTTATTTCCTCTAATAATGTCTTTTTTGCATAATGCCGAGGCCGAATTATTGGGGTCGGTCTTTATTACAATCTCCTTCCTTTCTTCTTCTCTCTATCACCTTTTTATACCTCTTGAGTCGGTGGGTTTACAATAGTCATCTTTGCACTAACTAGTCATTAATTAGTAAAAGAATTAAAGAAAGACACATGTCCTCTCTAATCATGCATGTCGATCAAAACTTGCCACTTGTCGACTTCTCTTTATAACTTTTTGACATGTGGCGGTTTCGATACCAATAAAGCGTTAAGCATGGGCGTGTGATTATTTTTATGAGTCCATCGCGCATGCGTTCCCGAAATTTGGGCTCGGGGCTCGGGGCTCGGCGGTAGTGTTGCGGTTGGGCTCGGTAGCGGGCGAGCCTAATTAAATGGCGTGTCGACGCGCGCACCAATTCTTGTCGACGTCACCCGCAGTCTCCTACTCGGGCGTGTCTTTGGATTGATGACATGGATTAATTTCTTCCAAATTTCGGCTCGGGCGTCATCAATATCGAATTCAAATAATCATGTATACATGACAAAACCAAATTTAAAGATTTAAGCTTCCTAAAATTAGATAATTAATAATAAAGAAAATAAAAAATATAGTGATAAATTCATTTAGCAATTATAAATTAGGTGTATAAACTTTTAGACTTTTAGTGATACTAGTAAGGTGCACGTGCGTTGCACGTGAACCATATTATTTTACTAATTTTATTAAAAATTTAACATATATATATATAATTTAATTTAATGATATTATATTACATTATAATGAATATAAATTTTCAATATTAACATAGTGAAGACATTGTGGGTTTAAAAACTCATATCAAAGAATTTACAACCTGATATTCCTAGAATATTCCAATTCTGGATGGCCGGAGGTTGCAATTTGAAAAGCCCACAAAGTTTAATTTGTTAATTCAAAATAAATAGTTTAGGTTGCAAAGTGAAAGCATGGTTAAAGTTTAGGCTGCAAAAAATTATTGTCTCCAAATGAGATTTCATAGAATCCATCCACTTTTCTTTGAAATCCATGTAAAGAGCCTTCCCATTGTGAAAGACATAATCCACTTTAGTATTGGTAATTGTGCACCTAATTGTAGAAAGAAAAGTAAAACATGACCTATAACTTAAAGAGATAAAAATACTAAACCCCAAACTACGCGCATTTTTGCATTTTCCCGTATGAACTATTTGTTTTACATTTCACCGTACAACCTACATAAGTTTTGCATTTTTCCATACAATAGTCATAAAACTAAATTTAAACCATGTAATAATAATCATATAACATTCCATCTCAAAAAAAAAAAAAAAAAATCATATAACATTCAACCTTACAAGGGCCTAACTAAGGGAGCATGTGAATAATTGGTATAGACACAAATTCGGAGAACAGTAAAAAGAGGTATTGAATATTTATACATTTAATATCAAAGAATAACATAACATGTATGTAATACTATAAAAAATCTTCTAGGATGGTCATTTTGTTCTTATTAATAATAGAACAAATATTTATGCAGATTAGATATATTTGGCAAATCAAGACACAAAACCACTTAGAAGCCTATCCTCAAGGAAAATTAGAAATATAAGTCTACCTTCGTTCTATTTGTCTCATCACGATCAAAAAAGGTATGTAGGAAGAGCTTCTTCATAGACAACATCGTCAACCTTGCACTTGGGCAATGACTCCTCATGCATGGCCAATCTATCAACATATAATGAAAATGAGCATACAAATCCAAGTAACCATAATACCAAGTAATCAATGCAAGAACTCAACGGATAATCTCATATATTAAAGTTAATTCTAGAGCAGTTTTACCCAGGAAGATGCATAGTAATGGAAAATTAAATTTAAGATGTGTAGTAATGAATACGTAGAATATTTTTGACCATATTGAGGAAGTTAAGAGATAATAAATGAAATAAATATTGATATTCTCGGACATATAACTTTTTTAACAACTAAAATAGATTTGAACAACAATTTAAGTTGTTAGGAATACTCAATTCAAGTGTTTCATACAAAGAAAAAAATACTCCCATGAATAAGAAGCTTAATTCCATGCATAAAAGCTCATTACAAAAATATCCAATCCTTAACACTAAAAAAATGAACATTGTCTTCCTCAAAAAAAAAAAAAAAAAAAAAAAAAAATTGAACATTGTCCAAAAGTATGCACCAAAATATATAGTTATTAGTGTAGTTAGAGCCTCCATCACTATCATTAGAAATTTTCCTATTCATTTTAAAATTGATACTTGTGTTTCTTGTCATCAGTGAAGGTTTGGCTAGGGCACTTGTGTATATCATAAAATATAATTTTTTCATATGTAGTTTAACTTGATTCTTTCTTCGTGAAACTCGTAAAAAGTTTTTTGTCGGTTCTCCTATGTATAAATCTCTCCCTTTAATTACTTGCTACACTCTTGACTCTCTTCCACCATGAAGAAACCAATCACTAATACAAAGCAAATGTAGAGAAGCATATTAAGAAGATACCAAGCGGCAAATGACATTCACTAATTGCCAGAACCTTGAACATGTTTGTGCTTTTCTTAGTATCGGTTAATCCGGCCATTGGCCACCTCACTTTGCGAACGAATTATAGGCATACATGAAGCCACCTCACTGCCGAACGATTATAGGCATACATGGGTATTCATCCCGACATAGATAACCCAATTCTCTAACATAAACATTCAAATTGGTGTCTGAATCAGACTCCCTTACCAAAGACAAAATATAAATGTAATAGGAGAAATTCAGGAAAATAAATACCCTTTCTTCTCAAAATTCCAATAAGAATCGAAACATTAAAAATAGAATGTTACAATTTTAAAAAATATTATAACTCAAACAATGATCATGACAAAAAAGACGATATTGAAAATGATTGTACCTCGAGTCCTCGAAATATATGTGTTTGTACATGTAACTAATTCAAGTTCAACTAATAGTAATACAATTTTTTAAAGATCAAAACGATTTTACAAAATCAAGACAAAGATACCAAGAGAACAAAAAGAAATGTAAATACGTGTCCAACAGAGAACAAAATATCTAGTCTAATTTGATGGAACAAAATTTGTATGGGAACATCATGAATTTTTTATATCGATTCAATGGTATTTTCCATTGTCATATTAAAGTGCTTTCATCAGCAAATAAAATATCCCATCCTCCCGGAAAATCCATGGCCATGAATATCAAGAAATTAGGAAAATTCTCAACAAAGAATATTAAAATCAACCCCTGTTCGAGTGAATTCTTTCCACAACCATAACATTTAAATGAATGCCCTCTCTTTATTTTGATCTAGCATTAAAGAGAAGTAAAAGGCACTACCAATACCAAAATATAGCAAAACATCTATAAGTAAGATTAATTTAAAATTTCATTAACCAATTTATACCCGAGTGTATTAGATATGAAGAAAACCGAGTGTTACAGTTCATAGCCATGATAATTTTAATGGGAATTAACAACGAAATAAAAAAAATTGCAAGTAAAAAGTAGAACCGCCAAAATGATTATAACGACTAAAAAAGTTGATCCAACTGCTTAGATTTTTAAGTGCTTGCGGGCAATTAAATACGGGAAGAAGAAAAATAAAATAAGTGAAATGGACAAAAAAGAAGATTACATAGATCGATTCTCATGAAGGACTAAAACACCTCTATTGTTTTACATTGCATATCTTATATCTAGTACTAAAAAGAAACGTCCTTTTTTTAGGTACAAAAGAGGTGCAAAAGATGAAACATTTGCAACACATGAATAAAAAGAATTTAAATTTTTAACAGAGTATTTAACTTATAAATGAAAATAGCAATCGGATGCGTTGGCTTTTAATTTTGTTGAACTGAAAATATTTCTTGCATCTTCTTGATCTCTTTAATTGTGCTTTATATTAAACTGGTTCTCCTTTAACAATTTTCTCAACAAGAGATTAAAAAGATATGATGTCTCAAAGATTCACAACAAAACCTTGAAGGAAAAAGAGAGATAAACAATAATATTCGAAGCAAGGAATGGTGTTAATATAATATAAAAAAATTTACTCTGTATGAGATGAGCAATTTTTTTTAAAATCAATACCATGTTCACTTAGACACTATTTGATACTTCCTAAACTTTGCAAATAAAAGTGTGTTTCATGATTCATCTACACGCTCAAACAAGTCTCATAGTGCAAATGTAAAAATGATCTACACCTCTTTGATCTATAGTTACATTTTATTTCACATATGAAATATTTATCATCAAGGGGAGAGCAATATCTAAAATCAATATCTAGATAGAAATGTAAAAAATATTATTGTTAACTAACAAAAGATATTAGATTCTCCTCTTTGTCTGCAGTAATGATATACTGATAGTGTTAGGATACATCTAGCATTTGTCAAAGATTCAACACAGTTAGTTAATATTTCCAATTAGTTTCTGGGCAAATAAGTATAACTATTTATCAAATTCTAGGCAACATACTAAAAAATTGCTATCTTCGAACGGATAATTCAGTTCATCTCGATATTAAGGTCAGTTTGTTTCAACTTTCAAGTGGACATAAACTCACAATTTCTCTCCTTTTTATTCACATACTTTTCATCTATAAAAGAATTAAATAGAAAAAATTACCGTTTGTATGAGCCTTCGAGTGTTTATTAAGCTAATCTGGAAATTCATCTTCATTATGCCATATCCCACATCCAATGCCTCTCCAAACATCAACACAAGAATCTCATCATCACAATCCACCACAATTTAATCAGATGGACATATTTCTGCAAGCAAAGGACGAATATAAGATCAAGAATTCATAATCAAGAAAAAGAAAAAGAAAAGAAAAAGGATGAACAATCATACTCAACAAAAATTAATACGTACACACCAAGCTTTTGAGTTATACTAAAAGCAAGAGATAAGTAGAAATAATATGTATATCGTAATGGTAAAAAACATATGTCTTTGCGTGATTGTGTGACTTTATTAAAGTCATTATATTATTTGATAAATTTACCAAATAATGATAATATATTAAATATATAACTAACGAAATATTAATTAATTAATTAAATATGATTACCACATTTAGACCATCACTTATGAATACTTCAAGTAAATAATGAAGGTTGAGATCTACAAATACAACACAAAATAATTAATAGTGTCTATCATACTACTAAATTCTCATACTTCACCCAAATTATTCTGTGGAGTTATTTTGATAATTAGAGAAGTTCTTTTCTTACTTGATTTCCTGAACTTTTATTAAATTATATTAGATGTGTAATAAATGGTTGAACCTCTAATATAAAAGGTTAAATATATATCCATCATTGACAAAAAAATTTGCTAAAGATTAATGAAAAAACGTTGGATACCAAGTCTAGATCTATAGTATCTTATATATTTTTATCCTTAAACTAATTCATTTCTAGTCAACATGAAGTTTATAGAATTAAATGTTTTTAATGTTTTCCTTTCATTTCGGCTTTGAAAATGATATTTGCGCATTTGGAGCTATAATTGAAATATTTTTTTTTCTACATCATCTAAAATTTACACTACGAAAATTCTATGAAACAATGTCCTCTTTATTCGCAAATGCAATATAATTATAGAACATTTTTCTTATAATTCAAAATATTCAAAGAATTACCATACAAAGAAGACATATATCCAATTGTTGGCCAAATTGGTTTGACATACTACTGAGCAACAAATGTACAAAACCTTTTACCTGGTGAAGCAGAGCAAGTGCATGGAATTAAACAAGTGCGGCATGAACAACTTCTTGTACTTATTAATCCATATCTTGACTATCTCCGAATCGTCATCGAAATATTTGTAGAGATATTAACACTCAAACTAACTACGAGATCATGAAATTCTTCAAATATAGTTACCATATAATAATATTAATTTAATTACTTGTTTCACATCACTCAAGCTGCAAAATTCATGTCTGCACACGCAAAACTAATCGAGGAAAATATCTATCTTAAAATATAATGACCCAACAAACTTATTTCAATATCACAAGAGTGAAGTGAAGTGCTAATTTTCAATTTAAATATTCTCTTAAAACATAATGACCCCACAACCTAAGTTGATCTTAGACAACAATGAATGCATCATATGTTCTCTCGACCAAAAATTTACGTATATGCCTAAAAGAAATGAAAAGGAGATAAATACATGCATGGTAGGATTTTTCCTGCTATAACATATGCACATGAATGAGAAGTGATGGTGTTGGCTGATAAAAAAAAAAAATCTTATGCTCATTCAATGATATTTCACAATAGCCAGTGGGAACAGCAAGTCGGGGTCTTATGTGAATCAACATAATGATGCTCAACACCAAAGACAAAATAAATTAATAAAAAAAATAATAAAAGGATAATTACAAATACTATATCGAAATTTAGTTCAATTACAAAACAAAACCTATTTATCTCAAAATTACAAATACCCTTGACATTTGTTTTTTTGTTACACCGGCCGAAAATTGATTTTTATTTCCTTACCAAGAATCATTTTCCAGAACCTATCATGATATTGAAAAGAGAGTTAAAAAAACTTAACTTTACTAAATTCAACATTAATGGGCTCGATACACATGGAAAAATTAAAAGTCTGGAATTTCAACACCCAATCGTTTCAAGAGGGCTCTATCGACGAAAAAAACAAAACCAAAAATCAAGTGCAAAAGAAAAGTGAAAAATAAACAAACAAAGAGTTATCAAGAATATGAAGGGCCAAATTACGAAAAACATGAGCAACGTTTTCTTTTGTAACTTGCCAAAAGTAAAATTAGAATTGAAAAAAATTCAATCAATATCATGCGTAGGAAAATTAAAGCCAAAACCTGTGAAGAATTTCTATCACTTTTTGGAGAAAGCAAAGCATTATGCTATTCATTTCTTAAATTATAATAAACCAAAGCCCACATTTAAGATGGAGAAGGAAAAACCCTTGGAACATCTTAAAAATTGATCTATACTCTAAAATATTACCCTTCATTACACTCAGACCCTTTGGATTTCCTTATCATAAAAAGAAAAATAAAGAAACAAAGAATCAAGAAATAAGAAAAAATAAACATTATTTGGATATTCTTGTGCCTTATATAACCATTTCCGGGCTTCTTTCTTCAATACGACCGATACCTTAAATTTCCTTAGCTTTAGCCGATTAAACTTCATAAGGAAGAAAAAAAAAATAACAAATAGTCGAGAAATAAGGGAAAGAAACATTATTCGGAAATTTTTTGTGCCTTACCTATCTCCCAGCTTCAATTTCAGCAATTTCCAGATGTGAGAGAGTTGGATTTGCGTCGAATCGAAATCAACACGGTAGAACCCATCAACTTCCTGATGTGAAAGAGTTGGTTTAAGGTCAAATAACTTAGAATGGTAGAACCCTCAGAATATTAAAAGTTACAAACCTTGGGCAGTTTCATTTACGTTTCACAAATGAACATATATTTTTGCCATTCACTAAAAGGGTATTTTTGTCTGATCAAATATTTGCAGAAATATTCACACTTTTAAAGTAGTAGAGATAGAGATAGAGATAGAGATAGAGATAGAGATAGAGATAAAGGTCAAACCTCAAGGGTACTTTTTGTAATTAACCCTTAAAACTATACATTTGGAATCCTGGGTTTAGAAGATGTACCTTCGCATCTCTGCTGAACCCTCTGATGGACTTCATTTGTACATATCCATTAAACAATATCAGAGGTATCATTGCAAGTACGATTAGTGCCAACTGCCAACTTGCTTCGAAAGCTATAGCAAATCCAACTACTAATGAAGCTGCTTCTTGAACAAGCTGCGCTAGAGCATCCCCAACTAGAGCACGAATAAGAGCTGCATCAGTAGAGAGCCTTGCACCTATCACGCCACTTGAGTTCTCAGGCTTATCAAACCAGCCTATCTCCATGTTAACTATCTTCTCAAAACACATCAATCTAATTCGCTGTATCAACTTATTCCCAGCCACACCAAATAGATATGTCTTTGATGAATATGCAAATAATGATACCGCTCCAAGAATGACAAACATCAACGCCCAAAATCCTGAGTCCTCCTTTAACTTATGTGGCAACTCATAGAAAGTTTTAATTGCACTAGACATTAATAAGCCAAAGGTGGGCAGTATTGCCTCAGTGATAATGGCAAATATAACTCCTGCCATTAACACTGGTGCCTCGGGCTTGTTAAGATGAGCAAGGCGATAGATTGAGACTTCTGGAAGGTCTTTTGAAGTTTCAGGAGAAATGGCACTTTCATGGGACAATGCAGTTTTTGCGAAACTAAACCTCATGGGTGTGGTATTTGATAATGACATCGAGTGACTACTGGTGCTTTCTGCTCCAGACGACACCAAACTCAGAGCACGCATATATGATATTCTTTGACTAAACTCTGAGTCAGATTTTATTGTAATATCTGCCTTGTTTTTGTTGTCAACGCTTTGCTCCACGTCTTCATATACTTCTTGAGAGTGTATGAGGTTATAATACGCCCCTTGAGGATCCTTTAGCAGTTCGAAGTGCGAGCCTGAAAGTTGAATCATGCCAAAAAGTAATAAGATTCCTGCCGGTTAGAAAGAGTTATTAATATTCTTGAGAAATTTTAATATTTTAGCTTAATTCCTCAGGGGGAAAAACCAGTTTTATTAGTTTCTGAAAGCCCCGATGCAAGATTGTGTTATCTGCATTTTGACAAACTGATATTTAGCAAGTATCAGATACATTTGAAGTGTACCTTTTTCAACTATTTTTCCTTGGTGAAGGACTGCAATCATATTGGCACTTTTAATGGTGCTCAAGCGATGCGCAACTATGACTGTTGTTCTGTTTACCATCACCTTCTCCAAAGCCCCTTGCACTATTCTCTCGGAGTCGGCATCAAGTGCACTCGTTGCCTCATCCAGAAGTAGAATTCTTGGATCTTTTAGGATTGCTCTGGCTATGGCCACCCTTTGTTTCTGACCACCAGAAAGTTGAATGCCATTTTCCCCCACCATGGTATCTAGCCCCTGCATGAATAGATAAATTCAATTTAGATAAACTGGTTAGTGAATTTTAGAGGGCGACCGGTTAATAAAGCAATAACATGTTAGAAATCAAACCTGGGGGAGCATGAAGATAAAATCATTTGCATTTGCTAACTCAGCTGCTGCTCTGATCTCTTCAAGAGTTGCTCCATATTTGCCATATGCAATATTATCCTTGATGCTGCCTGTGAAAAGCACAGGTTCTTGGCTAACTAGACCTATTTTTGACCTAATCCACTTGAGCTGGAATTGTCTGAGATCAATTCCATCAATCAAAACTTCACCAGCCAATGGATCATAAAATCTCTCTATCAAACTAATCACAGTAGACTTCCCACTACCACTCTGTCCAACCAAAGCTGCAGTTGTGCCACTGGGAATAAATAGAGAAAATCCATTGAAGATTTGCTCCTTTGGTCTCGTTGGATAGCTGAAACAAACATCTCTCAATTCTACATCTCCATGAATGTCATTTAATATATTTCCTTTGGTATCATATGCATCTATGGTTGGTTTCCTATTTATTGTCTCAAACATCTTGAATGCAGCTGCTTGGCCGGAAAATGCAGCCATGGAAGGAGCTGTTTGTCCCAGAGAACTGTAATTAAAAGTTGCAGAACTATCAAGCTCAATTCATTGGAAATACAAATAAGAATATTCTAAGCAAAACTTACCCGGAACCCATTATCACTGCAAAGATTATGGTGAACACTTCACCTCCTGTATAACCTTTGTGCAAGATCATTTTTGCACCGAACCAAACTGCCAAACCGTAACTGCAAAACAAGATACACATGAGGGACCCAGCACCTAGTCCAGTACTCAACCCTACATCCACATCGGATTTATAAGAGCTAGCAAGGAACTTCTTGTAGTTAGCCACAACTTGCCTGAACACAATCATGACCATGATATATTTATATTTGAAGGATGATAAGCTAAATCAGTGTGTAAGCCGTGGTTCAGCATTGGATTAGTAACTCACCGTTCTGATGGAGCCAATTGTTTGCTGGACTACATTGGCAGCGTCTGCATATGCATTTTGTGTTCCAGAAGCTATCTTGGACCTGTGAAAGTGCATCATCCCTCCGGATAAAACAATCAAAGGAACTGATGACAACATTACTAGTGCAAGACGCCACCCTTTTATGATGGCTATCAGAAAGTCTCCTAAAAATGATGTGACCACCTGGACAAATTTTCCCACCTACACATCATACAGACTATGAGAAAGATAATGCGTACGAATAGTACACATTTAGATAGAGTCAAAACAAACCACCTTATCCCCAGTGGCATCTTGAATGAGAATAGTGTCACCAGACATCCTTCCAATTACTTCTCCGGTACTTACTTCCTGGTCAAAATAAGCAATGTCTTGTTGCAGTATAGCTGTAAGATAAAGCCTCCGCACTCTTGCAGACTGCCTCTCCCCAGTAATCATCCAGCAAGCCACCTCTAAAAAAAACAAGTAGTTGTTTTCTAGTTTTAGAGAGGGCCAAGAACTCTTGAATAATTTGAAAAAGACTTACCTCTTAAGTTTCTTTCAGCACTTACGAAGAAATGCTGCTGCCCCACAGCCCAAAGCCAAGTAAACGTACTTAAGAGATACCTACAATTTATAAGCTTAGTAAACTTAAGGGCCTTTTTAATGTTCAAAAGTGAATCTGCACTGTATACAGCTCCAATGATTAGACGAGTCAAACCGTGATGCGGATTGATAGTTAGCTGAATTCTAGTCATCCTTTACATACCTTAGATACCTGGCGTACAACGTCATTGTTTTGGGATTTACCAAAAACATCTATTAACTCTCCAAAAAGGAGGGACATGAGGGGCTGTGTGAACCCATTACCAATGGCAGCAATTGTACCTACTGTCATCAGAACTTTGTCCCTGGAATCAGCAAACGAGAATAACTTGTAAAATGGGACGGTCTTCATGGGCTCCTTTGCCTCAGCTTGGCCCTCTTTTACTGTGGAATCCTGACTTGGGCCCATATTCACAGTCCTAATTTCTTGTTCAACTATCGAGCAGTATAACACGTATATATGTGTGTGTTTGGAAGAGTTCCAACAGTATGCAGCTAGTGATACCAAAATGATCATCCGATCTGATAAAAGTTGCAGCAGTGACTAGAATGACTTTGTTACAAGTACCAATAAAATTGGTTAACTGAATCTACCCGAGGCTAGAAGGAAAAAAAAAAAAAGAAAGTAAAAGTAAAATAAAACTTCCAAAGGTCAAAGGCAAATGATATCTAAACTGTGTTATCGAATATATACAACAAAATTGGGCAAAAAAGTGTAAATTCAGGGGCTAATGCCAGATATGGAATCAAAAAATAACACATATCCCTGAAAATTACCAAGAAACAGAGTGCTCCAAGAAGCCCACAAAATCAAAACAATCTTTATTTTATGTCAAACTAACATATCGATTTAATCGGACAGTTTGAGGACATGATAATCTGCTTCAGCAAAACATGCTCTATATATGATGTCCACTTCTTTTCTTGTGAAAGTCATATGCATGATCTACAAAACATCTCTGGAGCATACATGCAATCCCAAAAGAAATACTTATGATGCAAATGAAAAAAAAATAATAATGGGCAAACATCATCACCGGCCATTATAGATAAAAATACATTAAATCCGCTGACTACAGATCACTATTTTGATTCTTTAGATATTAAAGTCAATGTCTAAGCTCCTTCAGAGAAGATGGTACTACTCATGATCTGTACTTTATATAATAAACTAGCTTGAAGTCTTGAACCCCATATCAGCTTTAAAGATATTTTTCAAGACAAAAAACAATGAGCAAATGGGACAAATTACCCACTTGGATAGGTGATTGAGTTTTTGACATGTAGGATAAAAACATAGTTTTATCCACTTTTGGTGTTCTTTTTTACCACAATACTCGGCGGCTTTAAATCTGGCCTTTAATATGTATTTCTCTCTTAAATTAAATACTCCCAATACATAACATACGTGAACCGTGAACACACCCTTCTTTTTTTCGCTTCTTCATTTTTCTCTCTTCTTCTTCTTCTTCTTCACAAAATATCAAGAGTTATTTTTGTGGGCTTTCATCAACAAAATCGCACCAAAAAATCGAATAACAAGGTAATGTTCTTCTCCTCCTAATTAGTTAACCTTGTTTAAATCGTTCAAGACCAATATATTTGCAAAATATGTGAAGTGTTTTGTGAAAGGAAAATTTTTCTCGCATTTATGAAAAACAATGCACGATATCGTGTCATAGAGTTGTACGATATCGTGCCCCCGTATATTAGGACACGATATATCGTCTTTGTATATTAGTGCGATATCGTGCCCCGTATATTGCATTACCGATATCGCATCCTAATATGTAGGGGCACAATATATCGTGTCAATATACGGGCACGATATATCGTGCCTCTGAAAAAAGGCACGATATATCGTGCCTCTGCGAAAAAAAGGCGACGATATATCGTGCCTCAGCGAAAAAAGGGCACGATATATCGTGCCTCAACGAAAAAAAGCACGATATATCGTGCCCCCAAAGAAAAACAGCCAATTTTATGTGTTCTTGCATTTATCAATATTTTTCTTTGTATATAGATGAACTCGCTATCTTGTTGTTCGATTTGGTGGTCATTGGGAAGGTTTAGAATATAAAAGTGGTGAAGAAGAAGTTGTACGTATTAAACCGGGCAAAATGAATTATAGTGAAATATTGGAGGAGGTTTATGGTGTTGTTGATGTTGATAGGGCGTATACGATTGTATAATGCATTCTATTGTAGATATTTTTGAAACAAACTTGGGAAGTTAAAGTTGAAAAACGATGATGACATTGAAATCTGCGTTTGGGAACATCGAGTTACCAGTTGTTTTTGTAACACTCAAAAGAAAAACGATGGGTGAGACTAGTTCGCATAATGTATTGGGAGGTCAGGCGGGCATAATCGAGTTCGAACATTGAATGTCAACAAGGTGTTGGTGGAAGTTTTATGCAACTAATGGCTAGTCGAATGATTTTTCAACGATCATTGGGCCTAATTACAACTACATGCAAAATCTTGGTTTTCAACAATACGATGTACCGCACATCAATCCATATAGTCATGCAAGTAAGGCCTAGTGGAGCACCTTTTATGCATATGAACAATTTTCCAATTATTGATCATCCGCGTCCACTAGCACCTACGCTTAATGTTCCTAATATCAATTGTCCGGACCTAGTATAAGGCCAAGCAATGAAGATGGCTATTATCTTGATATGGGTTGTGATAATACTTGATGTTAATTGTGATAATACTGATGCTTGATGTTGGTTGTGATAATAATGACATTAATTATGGTGCAAACTACGATCAAAATGATTTTGGTGAGAACTACACTGATGGTGATGTTGGTACGCGACGTTGAAGCTAATAATCAATTTGAAAATGACCAAAGAACGCGTCTTTGAATTTGAGGAATTTTGTGAGTGGAGACGTGAAGCGGAAAGTATTTCGAAAACCAAAACCAAGATGCAGCAGAAGTACGAGGTGTTAACTTACATCCAGATATCCATAGAGACAATGTTCACGAAACAATAGTGCCCACAGGACGAAGTTGGGTGATTCCTGGTACACTCTCGCACCTTTCAGTTCCTCCCGAGGAACCTGCTAGGTTGGAAGCATCTGGTGGGACATTGCGTCAGGAGCAACATACATGAGCAAAATCGAATTGGATATCGCACTAGGCATGTATCACCTTGAAAATCAAGTCGAGTATCGAGTTGAACGCTCGGATAAGACTCGTTTTCATGCAATATGCAAGTATGAACGATGCCCTTTTCGAATGCGTGCATATGGAAAGGATGGTATTTGGAGAGTAGGGAAGTTTGACAAGCACCATGGATGTGGGTTAAATTTGAATGACAATGCATCTAGGCGGGTGCATTCTAAAGTAGTAGGTGCGTATTTTGCATCTAGATTACTAGTGGAGCATTCTGCGCTCGTGCCAAGAGATATGATAGCGGAGTTGGAATCGCGACATGGGCTTAAAATGAGTTATAATGTTGCGTTGAGTGCAAAACATCATGCCTTTGGGTTGATATATGGAGATAGCAACAAGTCATTCAATCTAATTCCGGCATACTTACACATGTTGAATTTAACGAATCCCGGATCGGTAAACTGATGGAAGTCGGATAATTTTAATAGATTCAAGTACGTGTTTTTTGCTTTGCATGCATCAATCATTGGATTCCGGAACAATGCCCGACCAGTTATTGTGATTGATGGAACACACCTTAAAGGCAAATACCGAGGAATATTGTTTGTGGCAGTAACAAAAGATGGTAATGAACAGATTTTCCCACTTGCTGTTGGAATCGGGGATGTTGAAAACGACGATTCTTGGACATGGTTTTTGAGACAGTTGAGAGATGCTTATAATTGCCCTCGTGATCTACTGATTGTTTCTGATCAGCACAAGAGTATCAGTAATGCCATAAAAGCAAAGATACCCGGAAGCATCACATGGGCTTTGCACTTATCATTTGCGAGTAATTTGGCTCAATACGGTCAACATATAGTAGCAATGTTTAGGAATGCAGCATATTCATACCGCCGCGTGAAGATTATGATAAGTATTTTGAAAACATAAAAGTTGCTAGTGAGACGGGTGCGTTTAAAAAGTTAGAACGTGCAGGGGAAGACAGATGGTCTCGAGTTAAGTGTCCCGTCCGGCGTTATGGGTTCATGACATCAAACTCAGCTGAGAGCTTCAATAGTCGGTTATTATGGGCCAGAAAGTTACCTGTTTGTTCTGTGCTTGAGTGTGCTCGGACTATTATTGAAAAGTGGTTTTATGAACGACGACCGCTACGCTAATGATAAAGATCAAGAGCTAACACTTGAAGCAACCAAAAGATTAAATGATGCAGTTGAGATAGGTCGTAGAATGGATGTACAATGTCTTAGTAATGTGAAGTACAAGGTGAAAGATGGAACAAAGACTTATTTGGTTGACTTATCCCAAAGAACGTGCGTTTTGTCGAGAATTTGAATATGAATTGATGTCTTGCGCCCATGCATCTGCAGCAATTAGGTATAAAGAAATTAAAATTTTTGTATCAATATTTTCACATAATTCGTTCAATATTTTCAAATAATTGTTTGTTTATTTGTGCGGGAAGCGAACCTCAATATCTATTCATTTGTCGCCCATTATTATAAAAATGAAAATCTTCAAAAAATGTGGGCGGGTGAAGTTTTACCGATTTCCCGATCCGAGTGAATGGGTTCTACCACAAGAGGTGCGAGACTTAGTATGCAACCCTCCAAATAACCCGAGACAAGCGTCGTCCTGACAAAGTAGAGTTCATTCCGCCGTTGAATCATCAAGTAATCGTTCACGTAAGAGTCAAATTTGTTCAAGGTGTGGGGTGCCGGCCACAATTGCGTCAAATGCACTATGTCATTGCCGCCGATGAGCACGAAAGTGCCTCAGCGACACATCGGTCCTTCGAGACAAGTGCGTAATAAGAAGAAATGTGGAATATGCCGAAGCGATGATCATACCCGTAGAAAATGTCCGAGACGTCCTGGATGATGAAAATTAGGCAAAAGTTTATTTCAAATGCAACACTATTTTCTAGAAAAATACACTAACTCACTAAAGAGCTGAAACTCAAGTCTAAATGTGTTAATCATGTCAGTGCCCTTTACCGCACGATATTTGGCACGATATATCGTGCAACTATCTCGGCACGATATATCGTTCCCTATTACGATTGGCATGATAAGGGTCTTTTTATGCATGTTTTATGTGTATATTTGAGTAGAATTCGAGTTATTTTATTGTTAGTTTTGTAAATTTTTGATTGTACATAGTTCATATTACTCCGAGGTGATTTTATTGATGTAGATTGACCATTCGGGGCTAATTTTGGTGAATTTCGGACCATGGATTCATGTCAAAACATACCGGGAGTTTAAGGATGCAAAACGCTCGAAATTCCAAGCCAAACGCGTCATTTCGGGGCCTTTTTGGTCCAACACGGGCGGGGTGTCGGGCAACACGGCCGTGTTCACGGAGCCAAAAACTCGAAATTTTTGCACAAAATAGCCTCCAACACGGCCTAGCCGTGTTCCCAACACGGCCGTGTCCAGAACACGGCCTGGCCGTGTTGGGAAGCACGGCCATGTCGACGGAGTGCCTGTACAATTAAACAAAGACGGCCTGGCCGTGTCGAGCGACACTGGCGTGTCCGGACCTCTTTTTGCAACTTTTCTTTGCGGAATTTGGGGAAAACTCACCAACCAACCCATTTTGGCCACTTTTGTACACTTTTGACACCCTATTTTGCTTTGAAACATGTCTCCATGTCCCCTCCTCATCACTTGAATACAAGAATTCACCAACCAACAAGGAAAATGGAGGCAATTGTTTAACAAAAGAGAGTACTATCAATGTATTGGTTGCCTATAAAAGCCAAGGGTTGAAGTTGGGAGAGGCATTCATTAGATACTCGGAAAATATTCATTGTATTCACTTCATTAAGTAGAATTGGGATCAAGGGGTCTTGGAGGAGAAAGCTTGGGGCAATATTGGAGAAGAAGGCTTGAGCAACATCATCAATCAAGAAAGAAGTCAATTGAGATTTTGAGAAAGATAAGTACACCATGTCTACAATACTTAAATCTTCTTGTGTAATTTATTCTTTGGTCAAAATCATGTGTAGCTAAACTCCTAGTGTTTGAATGTAATGAACTCTAGAATGGATTTGTGATTAAGGTGTGTATGTTTTTAATAAAATCTTCATATTTTGTGTGATTCACTTATATTATGCTTCGTTCATTCGAATTGATATATGCGCAATATTGATTTGAAGTTTATTTTTCATCCGGAAATCGAGAGATTCATGGTGAAATAGAACCTATATAAGTGAAAAGAGTTGCATGCAATCCTAGATATAGACGACATAAATCTTCCGGATTAGGGTCAAACCTAATATGGGAATTCACAAATCGCTATAATGTCTTTGTCTTGGGGTTTTAACTAGAAAGAGATTTCAGCTTAATCAACTTGAGATTAGAAGTTTTTCGCCTTGAGAAAGGGTTTAACTTAAATTGGGAATTTCTACGGTCCACAAGACATGAGATTTTATTAAAAGAGGTTGGTTTTTGCTTAAGGGCTTACGGTTGTATTTTTAACTTGTCAAATCACAAAAACATTCTAGAGGGATTTACATTCAAACACATTTTTATCTCTTGATTTCTTATTTTACAAATCTTCCTTCATTTTTATAATTTATAATTTGTTTTCCTTTTTCATAAAACAAAAACTCTGAAAATTGTTAGATTAAATAACAAAAAGACGGTAATTATTAGTACTTACAATCCTCGTGGAATGACACTCGGACTCAATAATCTATACTATAAAACGATAGGTGCACTTGCCTACGGTTTTAAAGGTAGCTTTTGAGCCATCATGGCACGATATATCATGCCAAATTATATAAGGGCACGATATATCGTACAAATTATATAAGGGCACGATATATCGTACAAATTATAAAAGGGCACGATATATCGTACAAATTTTATATCGTGTCCCAATTGCTCTTATGAATATGTTTGTAGTTTTATCGATATATTATCGTGTCCCAAATTAAGAAAAATCATGCAAAATGAATATTTAATTAAATAACTCAAAATATTTAGAAGATATACAACAATATGTACTACAACTCCCAAGTACTACTATCAATACTTGATCGGTAAACTTGTCGTGCCATATTTTGCCTTATCTCTGAATCGACCGCTCCACATACTTCTTATTAATCTTCTCGTGATACAACTAATGATAGAATGTATGGCAAATACACCACAACTAGTGGGGTCGTTCTCGCAAAAAACAATCTTTCTACCGCTTATGGATAAGTTCCCACTCGCGCGACAAAGGGCTCTTACCTAAGGCGGCGTAGAAGCCGGTAAATAAGTACACATGGGAGCATGCGGCGGAGGGGACGTGTGTCGGCACGCCGATTGGCAAAACTATCATCTCGTGTATCGGGCACGCATCGAGTCGTACATATGTACTTTTGTGGCTCTCACGTAGATCCGATCGCACACGACAAAAAATGGCCCGACAAATTCACGATCATGAACACCGGTGAAAACAAAATCAGAAATAATCAAAAAAATTGGATGAAAAAATGAATAAACTAGCCAAAAAATAATTATTCAAGTATACTCATGACAAAGACTCCATGGACCAGGATTACCCCATCCTGGAGTTCCGTCGGCCGACAACACCGGGACCAACTCATCCGGCTCTCCCCGTCCGGAGGAATCTCCTCCATGGTCGCTGGGTCATATATCTTGTGTCGGCGAGGATCCGCACCATGCATACGACTCCATATGTGCCGTATGGAATCCTACACATTGAAAAATGTTTATAGGTTAACAAGTATGATTTATTAATTTTACAGTAAAATGCGAGACACATAATAAATAAACTAACCGAAAATGTCGTAGATACAATCCTATAACTTCCCACTTGTTTCTCATGAGGCACAACCCCAAGAAACCGGGGATCGGATCATAGTATGGACAGGTATGCATTTATATGCTGTACAGAAATGAAAGAAATCAATATTAATCGATAAAATATTCATCAACTAAATAATGCAAAAGAAACTTACATCATTTTCCAACTCTATCTTTGGATCCGCCATTTCCTTAAAAATGATGGCCCAACAAGGTACATAAGCCCCACGTTCCTCCCCGCAATTGGACCTCAAATATTAAGACAAATGGAATATAAGATGTAAATACTAAGACGATAAGACAAATGCAAAAATATTTACTTACTCTTCATTAGACTTTAAGAAGCGGGTAAACTCCTTCTCGGACGGGTCAAGCTTATGAGACCTAGGATCCCCGAATGGGGCTGCGAATATGCCGCGACGCGTTGCTTTCCGAACATGGATCAAGGAAGTAGGCGGTGAGGGAAAATCGGAGAGGGCGCTCGTGGACCGGATACCACGAGTGTCGGAGAGGGAGCTCGAATAGGAGATGGCAATGGCCTCGAATCGGGATCGACACTCGTGGTCGCGAGAATGTGATAACACGGGCATAATAGAGTCGACAATGGCGGAAGAGAAGTCGACAATGGCGGAAGAGAAGTTTCGATAATGGCGAAGAAGAGAAGTCGACAATGGCATAATAGAGTCGACAATGGCGGAAGAGAAGTCGACAATGGCGGAAGAGAAGTCGACATGGCGGGAGGAGGAGGAAGAATCGTCACTGGCCGACGGAAGAGTCGATCTTTGTCGGAGGAGGAGTCGATCTTGCCGGAAGGAGGAGTCGACATCTTGCCGGGAGGAGGTGTCTGGTGATGACTCGCTCGGATATCTCGACTACCATGCACGAAGAAATCGTCTTGATCAAGGTATGGGAATAGACGCCTAATCTCCTCCCGAATAAGGTCCTAACTCGACCTATCTCCCGATCTAGCGTCTCGTCAAGCGAGAACCCTCCTCTCGAGATGACATCTCTAACCGAGAAACGGCATCATCGACTCGTGTCTCCAATCGAGCGAACCGCTCCTCTAAGTCTCTCGAATCAAGCTAATCTGGCCGCATAACACCCCGTGACGGTGCCGGATATCTCGCTCACAACTCACGAGATGGATCAACACGAGTATCCTGACGGACGGTGGATCATCGCAGCGCATAGTCGTGGTGGACCAGATGGATCAACACGAGTATCCTGACGATCGATGCTCTGTTTCGTCCGCCATCTAAAGGTTCATCACTCATGGGATGATGGACCATCTCGCCCCAGGCCGCTTCTCCCCTCAATCGTAGGAGTAGCAAAGTGTTTGGCCTCAAACGGGTCTACCTCTCCCCTCCCCGCCTCGCCTCTCGCCCCCTAAGCGACTTACTCTGTCCCGCCATAGGAAGGGCTGGGTCAATCGACCGACACTCCTCTCTGCCGATAGGGGGGGTCGACCAGAATCGTGACTCGTACCTCTGCCTGCTTTCTCGCTAAAAACCTGTTCTCCCCGGGATGAATCGAGGAGGACCTAACAAAATAATCGGATCATCGACTCCTCTTATATATATCTCTGCCGGAGCTCCTCCTCGGTCGGATCCAATATCTCATGACACACTAAAGCCTCAAATAATATAAATAAATAAATTAATAAAAAATAAATTAATTATTAAATAAATAAATTAAGTAAACACCGTTAATACATACCGTGTCAAAGAAAAATCATCATGTCAATAGCGGTCTTGAAAACCTCCAACGAAGGCACCAGGCAATCGGGTGTCGATACTGAGTCGCCCGAGGCATTACCCAGCGCGGTATCGCTCAATGCCCAAATCAGTGAGAACATTGATAAGTATGAAAAAATAAGATTTTTAAATATTTAAAAACTAATTACAAATATAAATAAAATAAAAACATATGCGTACCAACAAGACATAAGTGGCCCCATAAAAATGATAAGGAGGTGGCGATATCTAGGTGGAACGCCCTTAAGATATCGGCCAAGTGGCGAACATCATGCAGTGCCGAATATAATGCATCAATATCCGAAAGGAGTATTTCCCCCGAGGGAACGCCTCCCACTCAGCATCGCCCTCGATCAAAAACCACGCCCAACGGCCCATCATGGCTCTGATGCAATACCATCGAAACACAAGATCATGTAAAAGGCAATAACACCTTCGCCACCTTCAGGGCATCGTCTGGTGAGTCACGGAAGGTGCCAAGATCAAATAAATCGCGTAAATGCGCGACGGTAACCCGATCACCCCTAGGCCAATACCGTATATATACCAGTCTCCTGCACCTCAAAATCACCGTTAGGGTCAAATGTGGACCCCGAAAATCGCAATCCCGATATCATAGCAAAATCACGCCGAGAGAATCGATGATCGCTCTCCGACGTGGAACCAACACTCCGATTCCGGAGCGTCCCGCACATGCACCTCCATCGCAACTAATGCATGCAAAGGCCGCATTACAACTCGCTCCGTCATACCCAAAATCCATAAAATATCCGAACGCCGATCGTCTAAACCGACTATATAAATCATCACCGATCTCCAAAGAACTCATCTCTGATGGTCTCAATAATATTCGATCGAACGTATCCCGCGATGTGGGCCCTCTCTCGATGATATGAGGGTCTCTTCCATTGTGGACGACCTACAACAATTAATAAATTTCAATTTATTAAGATGAATTGTTGAAAAATTGCAGAATCAGAGTGAAAAAACAAAGATGTGGACAATATGGATATGGATATCTAAACAAAGAATACATGGAAAGAATACAAAAACCCATCGGCACTAGGGCACGATATCGCACCCAATTATAACAGGCACGATATATCGCGCCCGTTATACATAGGTACGATACGCAAGACGATATCGCACCCAATTATAACATGGCACGATATCGCACCCATTATATCTGGTATGATATGTGGCGCGATATCGCACCCAATTGCACGATATCGCGCGCTTCATCTTCTACATCAAATCGCGCCGTCAGCGGCTGCTCGCTACACCAAGTCACCAACATCCAACAATAACCCAACACACGATTTATCCAACTTATTCACAAATTTATCCAACAATAACCCAATTGATAAACCCTAAACACCAAAATCGAACACTAAAAATCCTAAATCAATTAACCTAACATAAATAGAGTTTAAAACTTAAAATCGATTGATATGCTTACCTGTTGGGAAGGAGCGGCAGCGGAGGCGGCGGCACGTGTTTTTAGGTAGTAGTGGAGGCAATGACGCGAAGCAGCGGCGGCGCGCAGGAGGAGGCGCATTTACGTCGGCGACACACGATTGAATCCATGTTTTTCTCTTCTCGCACGATATTGGGCACGAAAATGTGTATGGGTATTTTCTTCTTCTTCTTGATCGAATTGGGCACGAAATAGGGGTTGGGTATTTCTTCTTCTTCTTGAAGGCGATGGGGCACGAAATGAGGGTTTTGTGTTTTTCTTCCTTTTGACCGAAGTTGGACACGAATTGGTTTTGATTTTGCTTTTAGTTTTGTTTTGTTTTTTCACTTTTGTTTTCTAATCGGCTTTTGTACTATGCGGTTTCCTATACTGTACCTTTTAAATGAATTATTTATGACTTAAATTTCAAAATTCAAATTCAAAAACACCAACTTAAAGGAGGGGTAATTTGGCCAATTTGGGTAGAAAAGTTTTTATCTTAGTGGGTAAAAAAGACTCCACTATCCATAGCAGAAGATTTTAAAAATTTTCCCAAAAACAATAATGCTATGCATTACTGGTAAATTTTCACTTTTCTGGGGTTTTGTCATCGAGTTGAAAATAATAGCCTGAGTAAATCTTTCAAGTGAATTATTTAAAAGGATTTTACTAAATTCATGATATGTAAAAGAAAAAAGGAATCTATCTGGTGATACATGGCATTGCTCAGTACATAAATATAAAATACTATATATATGTAAATGTCTATAGTTTAACATAAATTATTTCTTTTTATAATTTGAAGAAAATATATTTTAGTATATAGAGGAGAAGTAACCTTTTAAAATTTCATAAGTCGCTAATATATCTATCACATTTCTGAGTATAATCTAAATATTGTCCCATTCTTTTTCTTTTCGCATTATAAAAATGCCAATCATACTTCAAATATCAAAAGTTTAAACATTAACTCCGTCAAAAAAGTTGAAACATTAAAATTCTAACAAAAACATATCAGATCCCTTAAAAATGCCAAGATCCCTTTGGTCTGATGGTTTCCTAATTGGTTCTGAAACCTTGGTGAAGGGGGTTAGATTCTCCACCCCTAAAATCCCCCAATTGAAATATATAAAAAAAAAAATCCGTTTATATCGTCAAATTTTCGTATTTTATATTACCAACATATGAAATACATGGAAACCCAAATCGCGATTGATTATATTTGACATAATTTCTTAAGATTCGAGGATTTGATGACAGCGAGGTTTTTGGATTTAATAAGCAGTAATTATTGAATCTATCATCTTTGAAAACTGGTAAAGATTATTTCACAATAAAAAAAGTTTAACAGCATACTTGTGACTTACAGTAAAGTGGACTCCACAAAAGAACACCCGAAAAAAGGCCAAATTGCAATTTCAGTCCTGTACGCTTCATCCACCACCACGTCATTTAAATGGCCAAAAATTGGAGGGAATTTTCTTTCTTCGTTTTCCTGGTTCGTAACTCCAATCCCGCCACCGCCGCCTACACGGCTACACCGTCACCGCCCATATCTGTTGAATGTCTAGGCATCGAGAACCGCGGAATTTTCCAATCCAAGGTGCCAAATCGAAACCCAATGCTCGGGCTTCCAGAGCTTGCTAATGGCTGGACCTACTCTGGTGGTCCTTTTAATTGGAGCTATTGCACTTCCACATAAAACCATTGTCCCTCCGCTTTGGAATTCCATTAATCTGTACAGCCGCTGGAACCCTTCTTTTTTTTGGCTGGTTGGTGTACATATGATAAGATGAAACCGCAACGGAGCTGAAGTTAGGGTTCTTCCAGTTGGGGGAGGGGGGGGTTGGAATTGGGGAATTGTGGATTTTGTTATCCATCATTTATTTTGTTTTGGTGGTTTGTCGGAGCAGTGGGCAGGAGATTTGGGGAGAGGGTGAGGTTGGTAGTGGTGCAGTAGCGGCGGCGCGGCTGAGGTAAGCAAGAAGAGGAGAACCACCCCCCCCCAAAAAAAAAAAAAAAAAAAAAAAAAAGAGAAAAGAAAGTTATACATGTAATTAATTAGATGTTAATTTGATTTATTTTTTTTTTTTTGATAAAAAAGTAGATCATTTCATTCAATCAACATGAAAAAGACCTGGTAGCAGGAGTACAAAATACAAACATTAGAAACTCAGAAGGGTAGAACTACCCCATCACACTCCCTATTACAAAATGTAGCAACTCTATGGGCTAATGAATTCACTTTTCGCTGAACACAAGACAATTTATAACTTTGGAAATCATCAAGCAGGCCTCTAATATCCTGATAAATGGGGCTTTCAACTGAAAACTTATCCTCCGTGTCCGGTATACCAGTGATGACGGCAAGGCAATCACCTTCAATAACAATGTTTCTCCAACCTTTATCCTTGGCAAGGTATACTGCTTCCCGGGCTGCCATCGCTTCCGCCGTTGTTGGATGAAGATTACCATGAATTACCTTGCGTTTCCATGCCAGTATCAGTCCCTTATGATCCTTTGCTATTACTCCCAGGCCCCCGTTGCACTTGGACGATGAGACGGTTGCATCGAAATTAATTTTGACAAAATTTTCTTCTGGTGGTCGCCATTCCTGATCACTGGATTGCGTAACTTGTTGAATTTTAGTGAGGCATTGAGTGTCCACTAGTTGGAGGTAGGAAGTGGAAAATTGGGTCACCTCCATAGGATTAGAAACCCGATCACCCACATTTTTGTTGTTTCGCTGCTGCCACATGGACCAAATAATAATCATTGCAAGTCGCCATTGGCTGCCATCTAAGTTAGAATGAAGCATCCTCAACCAAATTTCCACATCCCTATTCTCATGACGCCACTCTGAGAAGGGGATATTAGATAGGGCCCAGCATTGCCTCGCGAAATCACATTCTACTACCCGATGAATAGTTGTTTCCTCATGATGGTCGCATAAAGGACAGCTTGTGTCTGTTATGATTTTCCTCCGGGCAAGATGTTGGCGCACTGGAAGAGAGTTAATAGCAAGTCGCCACACGGTAATCTTGATTTTTTCGGGGACCTTTGAGGACCATATAAACAGCCATGATGATGTCGAGTTTGAGCCACTTCCACCGCCTCGTAATTCTTCGTTCTTGAGCTGGTAGTACCGCCTAGCCAGATGATATCCTGTTTTAACAGAGTATTGTCCATTTCGAGAGAAGTGCCAAATTAATTGGTCCTCTCTGTTGCATTTAGGTAGTGGAATCCCCAGGATTAAATCCGCATCCTCGCCGCTAAAGTTCCTTTTAACTAGTTCGACGTCCCACTCGTGAGGATGGTTTGAGTAGATCCTGCACTGTGTAAGTTTTCATTGGCCCCCCACTAAATAAGTAGAAGCACTGTCTTTAGGGATCCAAGGATCTTTCCAAATGTTGATTTTACTTCCATTACCTACCCGCCAAATCCGCCCTTGAAACAAAAGTTCTTTAGCCGCTAGTATGCTTCTCCACGTGTAAGAGCTCATGGACTAGTCACGCTGTTGGAGATGCACATTAGGATAATATTTTGCTTTAATGATTTTCGCAAAAGAGTATCCGACATGGAAATGAGTCTCCACGCTTTCTTGGCAAGCATAGCAATATTAAATGCGTGTAAATCTCAATCCGAGTCCCCATCCCTTTTACTATCGCATAGTCGGCTCCAATAACCCAATGTATTTTATCTTGTCCTTTTGATCCCCACCGAATGCCGCTTATTTAACGAGGATTTCTTTCCCCGCTCGACAATTTTTTGTTGTACCACTTGCAATCGATTCCACACCCTATCTCTTAATCTGCAAAAACACGCTTTTCGAGCGGCAACTATCCCCGGCAGATACAAGGTATTTATCATGCTTATCAACCATTTCAACTTTGTAGGATACTCAATTCGAGTCTCTCAATTTCGTTAATATTTTCGAAAATACGATGGTTGATTTACAAAATTTATTTCTTGTCCCGAGGCCTTGCTATATAACCTGAGAATGTCTTTTATACATTTTGCTTTGCTTCACTTGTCGCCTCACGTAAAAAATCATTGTATCATCCGCGAATAAGAGGTGTGATACCGTCAGGCTCCCCGCAAATTCGACCCCTTTGATGTCCTTCTTTTTCTTTTGTAAACATTGAGCTCGAGACATCCGCACGGAAGAGAAATAAATACGGAGAAAGGGGATCTCCTTGTTGGATACCCCTTTCCTCCGGTTAAAGGTACGAGATTGAATCATTGATCAATATAGAATAAGAAATCACAGTAACGCATTGCATGATCCTCTCGATGACTCTCGTGTTTAATCCTAATCTATCCATGGCCTGAGCTAAAAATAACCATTCAACCTTATCATACGCTTTACTCATGTCTAGTTTTAAAGCCATATAACTGATATTTTTCTTTTTGTGATTTTTGAGAAAATGATTTATCTCAAAAGCAATGAGAACATTATCAGTAATAAGCCTATTCGGAACAAAGGCCGATTGTGTTTCTGCAATGAGAGTAGCCATATGAGGTTTGAGTCGATTGGCAATGGTTTTTGCAAAAATTTTGAAAATAACGTTACTGAGACTGATGGGTCGAAATTGGGACATGTGTTCTGGGTCTTTGCATTTGGGAATGAGCACAATATGTGTGTGGTTTAAACTATCATCAAGGATGCCAAGGTTCAGGAAGTCAAGTGCAGCTTTAATAACCTTGTTCCCAACAATGTTCCAGTACTTCTGAAAGAATAACGCAGGATACCCATCCGGGCCAGGGGATTTAAGGGGGAACATCTGAAATAAAGCTTTTGTTACCTCATCCTTAGTAAATTCGCATTGGAGCTGTTGATTCATTTCGTCCGAGGCTCGCATCTCTATAGCATTCAGAACTTCTGCTAGGATTTCCTCAGTAGGATTACATGAGGCGAACAATTTGTTAAAGTATGTGAGAGCAATTTTTTCGATATCCATCTGTGTTTCGCACCAATTCCCGCTGTCATTTTTAAGCCGTATGATCTGATTGTTGCGCTTTCTTGCCGTCGCACGAGCATGGAAAAAAGCTGTGTTTTTATCCCCTTCACGAATCCACTGTGCCTTCCCCCTTTGTCTCCACAATAACTCCTCCTTGTCCAATAAGTCCTCCAGCTCTGTTCGGATTCGGTTCTCATCGGCCTTTGATCCAACGTCTCGTGGTTTTAGGCGAATTTCATGAAGTTTATCCCTGATTTTCCTCACCTTTTTTGTAACATTTCCCACACAATCTCTGTTCCATTTAAGCAATGATGTTTTGCATTGACTCATAGCAGAAGCAATATAGCACCCTTTTCCATCGCCGTTAAAGTGTGTCCAATTATCTTTGATTAATTTTTCACACTCCTTATACTTAACCCACATGGCCTCAAATCTGAATCTTTTTTTGAATTTTTGTGGAGTAGTATCCAAATGTGCGGTTTTTATCAGTATAGCAGCGTGGTCAGATGCTCGGGTCGGGCAATGGATAACTCGTGCTTTAGGAAACTGTTGGGCCCATTTAGAACATGCAAAGGCCCTATCTAGTCGGGCCCATATGGTATTTGGAGTCTCTCGTCTGTTCGTCCACGTGAAAGGATACCCCGTGAAACCAAGGTCGGTTAGTCCGGCTTCCAATATTGCATTACGGAAATTATGTATTCGCCAATTTGCATCGCCGCTTTCTTTTTTTCGATTCATGCAATATTTCATTAAAATCGCCGACACACAACCAAGGAATTGTGACTTGGTGCTCAACCATTTTAGTAACGACCATGTTTTATGACGTTGCGTTTGTCTTGTACCTGTTCCCATAGAACCCGTAAATCTCCATGGAGGAGAATCTGAATCTATAAAAATAATAGCGTCAATGTGATTTCGCGAATAGGTTTGAATATCAACCCGTATGTCCTTTTTCCACAATAAAGCAAGTCCTCCAGATTTACCAATAGATGCAATCGAAATGCCAAAAAAATTAAAACGTTCCTTGAGTCGGTCTACCTGTGAATTTTTGAGTTTTGTTTCCATCAGGAAGACCAAGTCGGGCTTTTGTTCTTGGAGAATTTCTCCAAGTGCACGGACGCCTGCCAGGGTGCCCAATCCCTGGCGCCAAGCCAGGCAACTCATTGTGCTCGGCGGGGCTGCTCCGCAGCCTCCGCCGTTTCGTAGTCATTGTTGGTTATTTCGCGTAGTGGTGCACCTGTTGGTCTCTTGCTCGGCCGTGGTTGAGAGCACGTTATGTTGTCATATTCTGTGTCGAACTGTCTCTTTATACCACCGAGCATTTCAACTTCTTTGTTTTCCTTACCTTTCCTCTCCCGTAGTTTTCCTCTTAATTGTTGGTTTCCAACTCTTTTGATGTCGACTCCAACAAGACACCTCGACTAATCCCGATTGTGTCCCATCTTGTTTGTGTAAGATGGAATTAGTAGGACTAATAGTGGTAGTCGCCAATTTGAGAGAATTTGTACAATCTGTCAGCTCGCAGCGTATGGGGATTTCGTTTTTGTGTCATGTCGTTATTAGCCTCAATTAAAGATAGGTTGTTACTAACCTCGATCTTCCTTATGTTGCACTTCTTGATGTTCCCCACTTCTCGAGCTGGTTTTGCTAGTAGAGGATACAAATTGTGACATGTAGTACGAGGTATTCGGCTCTGCTATTTGTTGGCTCAACCGCCACAAAATGTTCGTGATGTCTGCATTGTCATATAGTCGTCACAGATTTAGGATTGGCGATGTCTTGGTTCGATTGGCCAATCCCTTTATCGACGGCGTTAGTCCGCATCATTCCTTGTTTAGTCGCTCTTGGTACATCCTCTATCTCTCTTGGAGTTGGCTTTAGATTGATTAAATCGATTTTTGCGGTGATTTGGCATTGATCGACTACATGTGTACACGCCTCCGTATGGGTGAATTCAAAAATCCCACTTCCTCTTTTCACTTGTGTGGGTTGCGATGTTCTTGTGTTTTTTTGGGTGTCAACAACAAGGGGTTTATTGTTTGGTATTGAGTTCTAGGCGTCCCTTATTAACACGAGTTTTGATCGAAATTCGAGCCATGGTCCGTATGGGAGGTCTTCCTCTGCTTCTTGATCCCTATCATATTGTTTAGGGCACTCTTTCAAGATATGTCCCAAAAGTCCACATTCATAGCGAAAATTTGGGAGTCCTTCATATCCTAGTTTCGAGAATTAGCGGTTCTGCTCCTTTTCGAGCAACTTGAAGTACTCTCTTGAGTGGTTTGTTAACGTCAATAGCTACCCTTATTTTGAGTGTCGAATCATCGTGCCCTCCTCGATGTCCGCTGAAATGAACTTCCCGATTATGTTTCCTAAATGGGCTGCCACTTGTGTGTGTGATTTTGTTTAGGGGTAATCCTTGGATTTGGATGGAAAATTCGCACCAATCTAAGGCCATGCTACCCGGACTCTCATTTTCCCTACTTCGGCAAGCACAATTAGGAATTTGTCAAATGTCCATGGGCCTTCGATTAGAGCTCTTTTTGCGATCTCGGGGATGTTGAAAAACAAATATGTATCGGTTGGTGTCTATTTTCTTAATCGTGACGCCATACACGGGACTCCACATTGCCGACACCATGTTTTGGAAGGCTTTCCAACTAGCCGTCGTTTTCCGAGCAATGTACCCACGAGGATAAGGAAGCGATCCGTGTGAATCTGAATTTTCTCCGTTATCCGGGAGCTCCCGGTCGTCTCATCCTCTGTTGGTGTAACCTTCTTGTGGATCTGACGGGTAGCATGCTATCTTTGTGTAAAGGAGGATGTCCTGAATGCTATAGAGTTGCCAAGTCTGTTAGATTTGAATCAAGCGGCCCTTCCGCAAAATAAACATGAGTGAGGTTAAAGCTAATCAGTTGTGGGGGAAGAAGGAAACGCAGGGAAGAGGAAAAAGCTAAGAAAAACAACAAGTAATAGCATGAGAGAGTTTACTTAGTAAACGAGTTAATAAAGCGGGGACAAAATATTACAGAGTGAGGGGGGATAAAGGGGCGATTGGATCGACAAAGAAACCGACAAGATAATCAAGTACCATAAAAGATCAAATAACAGGGACAAGTAGAAACAAAAAGACCAGAATTACTCGAGGACAAAAAACAAGAAAGAAGATTAATACAAGAATGAGCAAAAAATCAAACTAATAAACATGAGTAAATGCGTAGATAATGTTGTATGGTTATTAGCATCCGGTCAACAACAATTTGAAAGGAATGTTTCAAGTGTCCGGCGAATGTCGGAAGAATGTAGATGGTATTGCGGGTCATCCTAAAACCCTAGCGGAGGGAGACCAAAATGGAGCACACGTGTACTTCCAATCAATTTTTCAATTTCCTAAGAACAACATGAAGACCAAAATCGCAAGTTTTTACAAATTACGGAGAAACATGCAAATCATGTTTTTGCAATTGGATCTCATTGTTAGACCAATCAATCTCAAGTTTCGCATTGTAGTCATCATTAGTATCAATAAGTTTGGAGGATTCAAACCTGTAAGAATTGCATGTTAAGCCCTTTCATTAATAAACTTGATGTATACCTTCCATATTGAGTAGTTTGAACCATCTCGAGTCGAGGGTCCGAAAGTAGAAATACCTTGCATATCTAAGAATGCTTGTAACAATGCATGATCAACATATAGTGTCGTCGTCAAAGTGTTGGCTCTAGATCCCAATTGAATGGATTGCATGCTACAAACATCCAAGAATTCAAGCCCATAGTGAAAGTGTTATAAGTTTTAATGACACTTATACTCATTTGCGTGAGAATAATAATCGAACACCATATAAAAATTTGGTCACAAGTAAAATACTTACAAATGTATCAAAGGGGCAAAAACTTCACTAGTTGATCAATCAATTACTGAACAAAATGTTTGTGACTCAACTAGTACGAAACAACTATGAAAACTCATTTCTATGAGTAGATCTATGATATATAAATCAACTCTCCTAAAATACGATATGTACAGAATCTCACGCTCAACATCAAAAAAAATAATGGACAAAAACAAGAACAAAAACTTTTAGATCTTAAGGTGTTGTCTTCAATTGCGATAACACTTCAAATAACACTCGAAATTGTATGTAAAATTCTTGAAGAACACGGACATTGTTTCTTCTCTCAAAACTCAAACTCTCTGGATTTCTCGTGTATTTCCTCTGTAATTCTCTATAAAAACATGTAGCACGTCCGCTCTCTTTTATAAGCATCCAATCAATCATTGAACCTACAAAATATGCAAAAGGATATCTATAAGTAAAATGAGACATATCTCTTCTAAATTAGGTATCTAGAGCCCTTCGTTACCAATATGATCTCAATAAATAAAGAATTAGATTGACATGAGGGCTTTCCCAGCTTATAACAAAAATATATTAATTCCTAATCAAAATACAATCTTTCCTAATTTAACAAGAATCCTACCACATAAAAAATTAGTCAAGAAAATAAGAGAGGAAAAACAAGAGAGATTTATATACAAAATTAAGCAAGAAGACGTCTGAGTTTAAAAAGAAGATTATCAAAGTAGATGTTATTCGAAATGTCATTGACATCAAGAATTAACATCCAATCCAATTGATGTTCTTTTATTTCTTTTTGTCCATATTGACACTTCTAAAAGTTATTTATAACTTGTAGATAAATTTCTTATATCGTGTGCCTTTATTCTGCTGCATGTTACACTGGGTGTTATAACATCTGGTATAACACTTTCTTTGACATTTATATGACTAACTTTCTTGCTTTTTCTCTCTTATTAAGGAAAAAAAACTAATGTTAGTGCCCCTGTTGTTAAAATGGGAATGGTCTTCAATATCGTTTAAAAGTCAATGTTATTTTAGTCAATGTCTATCAAGGAAAACAAATAATATTGTTAATACCCCCTGTTGTGAAATTGAGAGTTATTCAACATCATTTAAAAGCCGATGTCTTTTCCTACTACAACAATCGCTTTCCAACATCGGTTGAGAACCAATGTCTTTTGTGATTAATGTTGCTATGCTATTTTTTATAGCATTTTTTTTTGTTAGTTTTGCTTCAAAAAACTGTCATCTTTTTTGGAAAATCAAAGGAATTGACACATTGTAATTCATGAGCAATAGTACCAATTTAACATATCTAATCTAACCAACAATTGCAATCCAAATGCAAATATACCAATATTTAATTAGAGCCTAAAGACAAAGGTTAGAAGACCAACATCTAGTTACATAACAATCTACTTCTACCTTAAAAATCAATGTTTACGTGAAATTTTGATCAAACTAAAATAACCCTTGATTTTTTACTTTTAAATGGTATTTTGGTAATTTGCAAAATTGTAGGTATTATAACTTATATCTAATTACGAAAGGGTATCAAAAATCAAAAAGCCATCATAGTTCACAAGCATTTAACTCATTTAACTTTTACCATTCCTCCTTAATCAATTTATCGATTATAGAAATTTCAAAAGTCACATGATGTCATCTATATTTTTTTCTTCCTTCTCTCTCAAGTGGGATCGATTTTCTATGATTCTAAATAAGAAAAAAGATATCAAAGGGATTTTAGTCTCACCAATTTCGATTTTAAAATTTACGCCTAGATTAGGATTGATTATTTGCGATTTAAAGCGCCATTGTTGCAGAGGTGGGTGAGGATTGAGGGGTTGAGAGAATTGGAGCACAAGACTTCCAGTGAGTTTCTGGAGTCCATTCGGGGTGGTGAGTTCGTCGACAAATTCATTCAACACAAACTTGGTATGATTCCTATTTCTTTTTCTACATATATTTTGTTCATGAATGTTGTAAATCTCCAAAACACAAAATTCTCGAGCGTCAATAGGAAAGAAAATCTCGAAACCAGAAAATTCATGGAAATTTGATCGACTTGCTCTCTGTTCCGTTGGTCCTTACTTGGTGCCAGGTTTTGACAAAGTTTTTTTTCTTTTTTAATTGACATTGAAAAGGTTCAAACAAAGCATTAGATAGAGGTGTATTTGATGGAGATTTTTGATTTCATAATTCATATTGCGAGTAATACATTGGTTATCCGAAATAATTCACGATCGCTTGTATTTCAAACTCTCATATGTTTTTGATATATTTCTATTTTTGCTTTCTTGACTGGTAAATTTACTCTTTTATAATATGGTTTTGCTCAATGATATAAGCATATCCATACAAAGAAGCTTAGGTGAAGACACTGAATTTTATAAGATCTATATGTTATTTGATGTTAAGCGAAAATTAACTTTTTGATGTTTCAAAATATGGCACGACAATGTAAGCAAATGTGGTTGTAATGGGATTTTAGAGTTGACCTCTCATGCCATAAGTAGGTTATCAATTTAGGTTATGGTTAGAAATTTTGATCCTTGTGCCTCTCTATACGTCTATTCCTTATTTGGTGCGAGTTTGGGCACAATGTTTCTTTTTTACCCCAAAAACAAAAAAAAAAAAAAAAAAATTGCTTAGTGCACATTTTCAATTTTTATTTTTTTGATTAATATTTGTTTGCCAATTTCTTTATATATTCATTGTTTTCTTCTTCATGTTTAATTAATATTAGGATTTTACTCATAGTATTCTCTGGTTTACAAAAATCTTCTCATAATTTCTTGATTAATGTTTGCAATTGATTGTTTTTGTGGATTTCATTCTTTAATCAGTTTATTGTGACTCAATCTGACTCAATTTCCTAGATCTTTGATTACCAACTGAAAGTACTCTAATCATTTTTTCTCTACTACAATCAAACTTTGAGCAGATCAAAAATTCTATTCATTAGAGTTATAATTGGCACATCAAAAGTTTCAAAAAACCTTTTAATTGAATCACACTTTTATAAGTAGTATAGGTAAAGAATAGATATAGATTCAAATCCTCATTTTCTGCATAATATAGTGATAGAATACACAGGAGAGGAGAAGAAATTTGAATGGCCTATGACTCAACAAAAAAAGAACTCTGAAAGGAAAGAGACTCAAAGTAGAAATTGACTCAAAGCAGAAATTGACTCAAAGACATAAGATTTAAAAGCAGACTATCAATATGAGAGCTTAAGAAATATAAATATAAAAGGAGACTCGAAGGCATAATCTAATATGAAAGAAAGCAGACTCGAACGCAGAAATCTTTAGGTACAAATGAAAGTTCTTGAATATGAATGCATGGCAAAAATATTGGATTTAAATGCCCAGTGAGTTTAATTAAATCGTTATCCAATCAAAATCTTAATTTAATTTCTTGTGTTCTTCTTGGCCAAATATTAATAGGTGAAGCTCCATGATGTCAATAGCGGAATCAAAGTGAAAGAAAAGATTATCAGCTGATGAGACGCTAGAAATATGCATTCTTTTTGTCATTATAATTGAGGGAAAAACCTTATTGTGTAATTATGTCTTCTATTGATTCTTATGTCTCCCAAATACTGATATCATATTGCAATGTCAAATTAGTATGTCTTGTGCTAATTTTAGAAATATTTTATTAAACGTTCTTGAAACTTCAAAATTGTCTTTGGAAATCACATAAAAAATGACTTAAGCATACTTTAATTTATTTATTTTTAGAATGCATACTTTAGAATTAGGAATTTATTGTTCCCATCATAATTGTTGGTGAGATTTGAATTTTACAAAACAATGAGACATATCCCTGAAATAATGAAAATATTTAAAAGTAAAGAAATTTGTTGCACGAAATCAAGTTGTGCTAAGCCTTCTGTTGCTTTATTTTGGAAACTGACATGTCTTCGTCTTGCGTGAATTTGACAATCTCTTTCTATATTTGTTTTGGATACTTTCTAGAGTGGATTCATTATCACTGGGATTGAGGAATGAAAAGAGTGGAAAAGAACATTTGTCTAACAATTATGCTGGTAAGATCATAAGACATTTCTATTACCATGTTTCCAAGATTTTATTGTGCAATGTTTCACTTTGATCATGTTCTGAATGTACTTTGTCGTTGTTTGCATTTTTTTCCCAACTCGACAATGTTTTGCTATGTTTCGGATCATGTCACAATATTAGAATGGGTAGATTTGGATCTTATATCTTTCATAAACTTATATTGATAGTTAATTTCTTGATAAAAGTTTCTTATTCAATTAAGTACTTATGTTGTTTCCAGTGGTAAATCAACATTTTTGTCGTAAGGCTGATTTCTCATGTTTAAACCCATTTACCATATAATATTGCACCATAATGTAATATTTCAAATAGTTTATTTAATATAAAGTACTCTACTCGCAAGTGCTATTTGTATTAGTTTTCATGCTTGCTAATGTTATATTAAGTACAAGAATTATTGTAGTAAAAAGCAAGAAACGACATTTCTATTATTAACTTATGTTTAAGAGAAATTCGGTTCCATTTTTGCCTCGACATGATCATCATTTTTTACTTTCATAGTATATTTAGGACAATGACTTTTCCACCGATTTGACAAACATTCTTCCTCGTTGAAGATTTACGCTCGGAAAATCACCGCATCTCCTAAATCACCGTAGGACTTTCAAGTGGTCCATATATATGTACATCAATATCTCGAAGGAAAAAGTACAAATATCATCTCATGATAAAATGTCTTTGGCCAAACAAAGAAAATATGTTGTAGAATATGAATATCTTGATATAAATTCAGTTGTTCTTGTCACTAAGGTGATGCCCATAAAAATTCCTACGTAGTCTCTTTTGTAAGTTGTGCGTATTCATGATATAGATATAAGTTGGTGTTGATCACAGTACAAGCGATCACATCGCATGAATAATCGTATTTGATGAGACAACTTTATATATTGCATGTTCAATACATCCAAATATAAAAGCATTTTCACATGTTTAATTATTTTATTTATATCATATTTCTAAATTATTACTAATATTTAATTTAAAGAAAGAGAACATTAATTAAAATACTACGTAGCGAGGGCTAAGCTTGCAAGCTCGAACAAAAACTCGTGTTTTCTCGATTCTTCAAACAAAAAAGTATAAGTGGAGAATGAAATATAGTAGTTGGATGATGGAAAAAATACAATCCATTTTGAAGAAGGGAAAATAAGAAAGACATTAAGTACATCTACCAATCATGCTCAAGTAAAGAATGACGATGAAATGGGAAAATGAGACAAAATTATTTGAGTGTTTTTAAGATGTTCTAGGACTTTTCTCACTCCGTCTTAGGATTTCGCATCCAAAAATGCTTATTTTTCTTATTTATCGATTCTTAGCTTCTTTATATTTCTTCTTCTTCTTTTTAAGATTTAGTCAGTTAAAGTGTAAGGAAACCCAAGGGAGTATGTGTGTAAAGGGGAATGCTTTGACTATTTTTAATATGTTATCAGGGTTTTCCCACTCCATCTAAATGTAAGCTTAGGCTTTGGTTTTGTAATTTAACAAATGAGTGGAATGATGCATATCTTTCCCCACAATTGCTGTTAATAAAAATATTTTTTTACAGGTTTTTTGCTTTAAATTTTCGAGTTATGATAATGATCGATTTTTTTATGAATTCTCAATTTTATATTTTGGAAGTTAAAAAAAAAAGCAGAGAAAAAAACGTTCTCATGTATTTAGTCATTATCAATGGTGAAATCTGAATTGGTGGATGTTGTTGGAGAAAAACTCAACCAAACTAGAACATGTCAAAAGTCAAGGGAGACTTGAAAAATCATCATGCTTCATATGGAAAAATGAAAACTGGAAAGGAGGATTGGATACCAACGGCTATTTAGAGGGATGTCAGAAGACAAAAAGTCATGGTAACTTAGTAGTGATCACACCACTAGATTGTGGTCATTGAGTTGAGTTTTTTTTTTTGACAAGTTACTTTTTTTACTAATTGAGTCTATCGAGCTTAACCAAATATTCAAATGTTTTATCGAATAAAAAATTATGTATAAGCTTGTTTTATTTTTAAGTGAGCAAAAATGGAGCTCAAACAAGCTTTAAGGATCTATACATACTTTTAGTGGCACTAATTAGATAGTTCAAATTTAAGAAATGACAAGAAATAACAAAGATGCATTATTTTTTAACATTTCCTTCATTTGATCTCATTAACACTACTAAGTTAATGCAAAACTAGGTACCTTCTTTCTTTTGTCACTGCAAGTTTATGTGTTTTTTAGAATCTATTATCATATATTAATGGAAACAGAGTGAAACCATGTATTTTCCTAGCCTCTCATTTCTTTGGTGAAGTGAATTGTGTTGTTAATTAAGTGTTGGTTGCTGGTGGAATTTTGATTTAGGATGAACTCAGTTCTTGCATTTAACCATGTGGGATTTGAGAATGTGTTGAAGTTAATTGATCTGAAACTTGATAGGTAAAAATTTTGAATTCTTGTCATCTTGCTTTAATTAGGTATTCAGAAGCTGAAAATAGCAGAGATGATATGTGACCGTAGATAGTTAACAAAAATTCCGCTTGAGAATTACTTTGGTTTAGATGAGAGCAAAGGTTTTTATATGATTCTTATCTCCGCTTAAGTCATCATAGATAGTTGCTAAAAATATTCAAATTTGAGAATTACTAGATTTAGATGGGAGCAAAGCTTTTAGGACTCATGTATTGCTTTTCATTTATGATATTCGGTTATAGGAGCTAAAATGTTCCCGACTATGAGTTTCAACAATAACTATCTAAAATGGATTAGGAAATAAGATATGTGTCCTTTTAGCCTGAAATTGAAGTGAAAGAGTGGAACAAAATATCGAGGCTTTTTGTGAGTGTTGATGTTTTCTTAGTATAAACCCTTCATTCTCGCATATGATAAAAAAATATTCATTTTCTCATAATTCATGGTTTGATTTGCTCGATTAAGTATAGATTGCGGAACGCGGGGTGAGGTGAAGTTGCACTCTAGCGGCAAGTAAGCAACCAACTATAACTGTTTACATGAATAATAACATTCTAACCAACTATAATCAGTTGGTCATGAATAAAAAAATCTCAATTGTAGCAAATTACTTACCTTTAAATGTGTTCCAACAATCAATTCTAATAAAGTTCTAATTTTAAAGCTATGTATGGTGTATGTATGGTGAAGAATTGCATCATTCTTAATAGTACAAAAGAAGTTTTCTCTTCATATTTGGTCAATATGTGACTTGAATGTAGACCTTCATATTTTGTTTTGTCGTTACATTCTCTTGTCGTTAATCTGCTTCGATTTGTTTTCAACTCTTATTGAAAATCACAATCAAGTTAGAAAATATATATACTGTTATGGCTTTTCTTTTTATGTGTATTTATTTGCTTGGTATTTGGTATAGAGTAGCAAATAAATATAAAACATTGATGTAAATTAATAATTGTGCTTCAATGAAGACAATATTCAAATCATCAAAAATTATGTAAAGAAATTTTCAAATTAAGTAAGAAGAGCACTACTCAAAGCATCAAAAGTTATGTGAAGAGAATTCAAATTCAAACAAGAAGAGATTAATGACCTACAAAGAGAAGAATTAATGTAACTTGACTTCGTAAAAAAACTTTTTTCGCTTTTATTTGCATTGTACAATTAAAATAAAACCAATTTAATTTGTAATTCATTAATAAATTATTTTTAATTAAACTATTAAAATCATAGGGTCCACGTGCAACACACATGCACCTTACTAGTTCCATAAAAAGAAACATTGTCGTCTCATGAACCAATCCAACTTCAACAATCCAATTACATAACAATCAACAATTCCAAAATCACCATGAATCTAAAAACATCGTTTACTTTCGGAGAGATCTTGACATCGTACATGTATTCTTCGATACATGAACTTAAGGAATCAATACGATTTTTCAATGCATTCTTCAATCTTGACATCATTGATTTTCTATCAAGAAGAAAGAATAAAGATAAGAATCAATACATGAACTTACCAAGTTCGAAAAAGAGATTGCAAAAACCAAATTCAAATTGACACAAATCCTTCCCTTAATGCATAATCAAAAGAGTAATTACATCTTATACATAAACTTTCCAATACCTCCAACATATTATCATCGAACAGAGAGAATCCTTCATTATTAAAGCCACGAGATTCATCACATTAATATAGATATGTAGAAAGAACATGAATAAAATCAAGGAATTGAAAATTACACACATAAGCCTTCCTATACCTCCAACATGTTATCATTAGAAACACAGGATCCTTCATTATTAAAGCCATGAGATTCTTCACATGAAGAATCCTCGGCTTTTCCGTCTGCCAATATAGAAGAAAATCATCTTTAGAGAAAAAACTGAATTATAGATTAGAACGGAAATATACATGTGACTTTTTTATCTTATATTTTATTTTATTAATGCATATTATTTTTTTAAAAAATCACTATCAATGTATATATGATTATATGTTAAATATAATATTAATACATAAAAATAACATAATCATACATATTATATATGTAAAATATACAATATATTTAAAAAAATAAATATATTAAAGGGTCGCAGGGGACGACAGCTTACCCACAGACGGATTAATACCCATGTCCGTCCCCCCACTCGGATCATGGGCGGGATGACCCAAAAATGGTAAGTTGGGAAAAATTGTTGAAAGAATTATAGCACGGATATTTACCAAAAGGTTTACGAGTAAGGATGTGATTGCGATGTGGTCACATTCACAATCACATGCAAATGAATTTTGTAAAACAATAAAGAGACACACGAAATAAAAATTATCTACAAGCCAACAAGCTTGTAGACGAGCCAATATGGCAAAACTTTCTACTAGTAAAAATAGTTTGATTCCGTATACAAAAATCCAACTAGTAGAAACTCAACGAAAAACTCTATCTAGAGTATATCCGATCTATGTAATTCAACTCATCCAACAATAGACATATGTGGACTTTGTTAATCACAATACTAAAAACAATGGATGAAAAGCTAACAAACACAATCTGCGGTGAATGTGATCTCGGATGTAGTCACATCCGAGATCGCATCCGAGGGCGGCGAGACTCTTGTGCTTGTATGACTCTTAACTCTCTCAAGACTCTTGTATCTCTGGTATCTTTCTTGTATGTTGATTATGTACGTCCTCTTCCCTTTATATAGCCGTCCAATCCCTTCAAGAGACCTAATACACAAGGAAAGAAGATATATACAAATATATGACAAGTAAATCACTTAAGTCGGAAACAAGATAACTATCCAAGAATCCTAATATATCAATACCATATCAATATGATTTCTTCCCTTATCTAAAAATCCTAATTATATCATAAGTCTATAAAGGCAAAACAAATCAAAAAAACCAATCTTTATATTTTAGAAAATTATTTTAGGTGATCACAAATAAAATCGCCTAACAATCACCCCCTTTTTGCCTTTCTGGACAAAACACATATCAAGCACAAACCAAGCAATCTCCCCGATGTAACAACTCCCCCAATATCATGCTGAGTAAAAATAAAAAGATGCGATCACATTTCAGGTCACATTTATAATCTGCAAAAATTAACAAACGAGAGTTTATCAAGTTATCAACAAACAAAACAAGTAAACCTAGCGTAAGAGTAGTCTTAGTACATCCCGGATCCAATATTATAAAGTTCATCAAGAGACACATTCGTGTCCATTTGTCCTTCAAAATCAAACCAAGGCCTTCATTATCTTCATTCTGTCCATTGATGGTGTAAATAATGGCCCAGATCTTGAGCCGCATTATCTTCGAATGGAGCATTAGTCATGGGTGTCTCGGTTGGCATAACTCCCCTTGTGTAGTGTTTGGTCCACCGTATTCTCTCCCCTTTTTGGCGAAAAGCAGCGAGATATGTTGCAATTAAGACCGGAGAGCGGTGAAGTGAGCAATCTTTGCTCAACAAAAGCGAGTTGAACTGTAAGAATGCGTAGAAAGCAGGGACAAAGGGAATGTTAGATAAAATGGGAGCGGAATGTGGCCAACATCCTAACCACATCCGGGGCCACATCTGGCGGACCCTGGGGCGGGGATAGCGATCATCGGAGAAGCAAAGCGAGGTCGGAGTCCTAGGAGTAGGCGGAGCATCTCCTGGATAGATAAGAGCGAGATCAACAATGCGATTTTGAGGACTTAGCGTTAGTCCGGACACATGAAAGACCCCGGTGATTGGTGAAGTGATCGACTGCTAATCCTGGGATACCAGGATTTTATAGATGAGACAGGGAATGGCGGGGACCAAATTTTAGATTCACCGGTAGAAAAGAATGTGACCTCCTCGAAAGCCGCTTTCCCAAAATTGAATGGCATCCTTTCCCAATTTGATATAGAACTTCGAGCATGTGTTCATGTAATATGGAGTTATTCTTCGAAGGAGACCAGATTGGCACAACATATCTTGTGCAAAAACCCATGAAGAAGGGCGTAAGATGAGAGGAGACAAGCCTTTTGGGATGGGCGAGGCCAATCTTGCATACGCCCACCGTGAGAGAAAACGAGCCATTTCATTGTAATCGGAGGGCACCTTACTTTCCTCAAAATCAAGCATGTCAAAGAACTGTTAATGACCGAGGGATCAACTCGTATATCTTATTGCGAACAAACACTTTTCCAAACTTAGGAGATCGACGAAACAACAATACGAGAAGACACATTAACATAAAATTCACTGACCACGAGTCAATATATAAGGTAGAGCGATGTCGATCGTAGTTAACAAATTTCGTTCTTCAAAAAATCGATTCAAGTTATACTTCTCAAAGTGCTCATAATCTCGATTTTTTCATCAATAAAAGAACGGAAAGTAAAGCATGAAACCTGGATGCTGCGGAGGCATGTAAAATTGCTCGAGTGAGCCTTCTCAAGATCAAACTCGAGAATCGGATGTGTCGTCGGATGACATCATATCTTCCTCAACATCTCAGCAGACAACCTCATGTAGTTCTTCAAAGAATCATTTCGTCACCCACTTCTTCTACCATGGCATCAAGATCAATCTCGGGATCTGGTTCTTTTGAAGCATCGAAATCTTCATCACTGAGTCATCGAATTGAACTTGACTCACCGCAATGGGTGTGGGCTTAGATGTGGTCACATCCTTGGCCACACGCTTGCCCTTTCTTACCTTCTCAACCATTTATGCCAAGGGCACATCATCATCACTATCTTTTGACTCGGGTTACACTCGTTCTTCTCTGCGGGTTGAACAACAAACCGGGTTCACATTGTCCTCGAAATCACTAAAAGGGACAAAAGGAATAGGCAAATCATCTCCTCTGTCTTCTTGAAGTACCCTCAACAAAGGGTCTTTTGCTTCTTTGGAGAAATTTCGGGAGTAGAATTGGAATCTTGAAGTCCTCGGAGAGTAACCATGAAGCATTTTCGAACGGCGCACATTAGGGTTTCACAAAGGGCCATGAATCGTATGAATGACCTCAAAATCCGGAGGATTATCGACGTCAATCTCATTATCTTTCTCACCGGAAGAACAGAGTCAATGGCCTCGTCTTGAAATGGAACAGGGGATGATAGCAGTAGGAGTGGAACTTGGAGGATGAGTGCACAGGAGAGAGGATTCCAAACCTAGTTCCTTGGTTGGAGTAGTAGGAGATGCGATCCCGGATGCGGGGACATCTTCGAGCTCGAGATGCGGGGGCATCTTGAACAGCAGTCGGGTGCGGGGTTTTGTGCGGATGGAGGAGTGGTAATATTTACAAATGACCTCGGTAGAAGTAGAAGAAGGTCTCATGATGGTCCTGGTGGTAACAAACCCTCTTCAATCGGAGACGGGGTCGGAGTTTGGGAGACGGAGATGCGGTGTCGGATGGGGTCCCATCTCTCGATAAAGATTCTGCAGTCGATCTTGCTTCCATGGATTTCTCGGACTTGGGGCTTTCGGAATGTGCGAGGAAGAGGATGATTTTGTTGGGGCTACCAAAAAGGTTCTTGATGGAGAAACAAACCTTGCCATGGTAAGGAAGAAAGCCTTGGAACCTGAAAAAAATTCAACCACACAAAAACTTGAAAGACGTGAGAGAGGGTGAGATGATATGCACTTGATTGCCCAAATAAATAGTGATTCAAATGTAGTCGAGGCAGGCACGTAAATCAAGATACAATAGGAAGAGTTTTAATTAGGAAAGAATTCCTCATGGTAAAAATCGAAAAATAAGGAAAGAATCGGATCCCATTAATCTCAAACTCGGTTCACAAAGTGTTCAAATTATGTCAACTTGTGATAAAATCAAAAATAAGATTTACCCTGATCCTCCAAATCGGTTCAACCCACAAAATATATCCATCAAGATTTTCAAGATTTTGGGAAGAGAAAAATATCACTCTCAGATTATAAATCGAAACCAAATCTCAAAAAGAATCCAAAATCACCAGGACATGCAAAACCTAATATGCCTAATGCAACAAAAAAAATAAACACACACACGAGGTGAAAAGTGCTACAGCAATGGATGTAGGTTCAAATGTCGTCCCATTTTGAGTCACACCTGTACTAGCTGATTCAATGAATCGCGATCTGAAATCCCAGCTTATCAAAATTTTTGAGTTTTCTTCACTTTTTCCGAGTCTCGTGAGGGAGTTAACCAACATGTAGCTTTCACTCAAATGCCAAAGGTAGCTCTTTTTCACATGATCATGCCTTTTAGACAAAGAATACGCAAGAAGAAATTGGTCACAAGGAATAGCTTCACACCATGGGTTGGTAGCTTTTTCCTAGAAGGCCTTCAAGCATGATCAAGACTTTATTCACAACTCAGCTACTGGGAAAAATATCATCATCATTTTTTTGAATTGGAGAGATCGACTCACACCAGTTTTCCAAGGGAGATAATATATGTGACTAGTTCGAACCATCAATCAACTTTTTGCGATATGCATGAAAGCTTACAATGCGGGGATGCCTAAAAAAAAATCAAAAAGAAATAGAGGAGAAGAGAAAGGATGCGAGTTTGGATGTCACAAATGGATGTGATGTGCAATGTTGTGACATCTCGTGTAACATTTCGTAGAAACACACAAACCGAGAGACTTCCTTAGATTGGAGAATCTCTCAAAATCCAAAGCCTTGATGAAGATGTCGAAAGCTGATTTTCGATAGAATATACTCAATTCGAATTATATTTTTCTCAACTAAATCTCAAATAAAGTGATGTCTAATATCTATGTGTTTAGTACGAGAGTGTTGGACAGATTTTTCAATATCAATCGCACTCATATTATCACAATAGACAATCGTTGTTTCACTTTGCAAACCATAGTCCTCAATCATTTGGTTCATCCATAAAAGTTGCGTGCAACAACTCCCAACTCGCTACATATTCGATTCAACAATCGAAAGAGAGACACAATTTTGCTTTTTTCTATACCATGAGACCAAATTATTTCCCAAATAAAAACATCCACCGCTTGTACTTTTTCGATCAACAATGTCTCCACCAATCGAAATCACTAAATCCCACAAGATTAGTGTTAGTGTCTTTAGTGTACCAAATTCCCAAACCGGTTGTGCCCCTACATATCGAATAATACGTTTTAAGGCCTTTAAATGAGTGACTTTGGGATCGATTGATAACGAGCACAAAGACAAACATCAACATAATATCCTGGACGACCGAAGTCAAGTACAACAAACTTCCTATCATGCTTCTATACAAGGTGTGGTCAACACTTTCACCACATCTTTACTCGACTTTTGACTCGACCCCATGGAAGTCTTCAAGTGAGAGGCATTTTCAAGATCAAACTTTTTCACCGATTCTTAGATACTTGCTTTGTGAGATAAAAATTCCTTCCTTTAATTGTTTAATTTGCAAGCCCAGAAGTAACTTAACTCACCTACCATACTCATTTCAAAAGTGGAGGACATGCAAACAATGAATTCATTTAACAATTTATCGAGAGGAGGAACCAAAAACAATGTCATCGACATAAATTTGAGCAATCATGATGTTATGGTTTTTCTTTTGAATAAACAAGGTTTTATCAACTTCACCACGTTTAAAACCAATTTGAAGAAGGTATTCATTAGCTTTCCACCGCATCAAGCTCTAGGAGCTTGTTTGAGACCATAAAGAGCCTTTTTAAGCTTATACACATGGTTAGGCTTAAAAGGGTCCTCAAAGCCTTTAGGTTGTTCAACAAAAGCTTCTTCTTCTAGAAAACCATTTAAGAAAGCACTTTTGACATCCATTTGGTGAAGAGTTAAACCCAAGTAACATGCAATAGCAAGCAACAAACGTATGGACTCAATACGGCTCTTTGAGCGAAGGTTTCATCGAAATCCATCCCCTCAACCTGTGTGTACCCTTGAGCGACTAATCGGGCTTTGTTGCGAACAATTTTGCCAGATTCATCCGTTTTATTTTTAAAAATCCATTTTGTCCCAATCACATTAACATCCTCTGGCCTAGGGACTAAAAACCACACATCATTTTTGACAAATTGATCTAGTTCCTCTTGCATAGCATGTATCCAAAATTCATCTTTAAGAGCTTCAACAACATTTTTAGGTTCAACATTGGACACAAAACAACATGTTCTCACATTGGTACAATCAGTAGACAAGCAAACCATTCTTACCATATCACGATAGTTCACTCTACCTTTCCCTCTTGTCTTAATACCATCAGTAGTGTTACCAATGATCTGAGACGTAGGGTGATTTTTCTGAATCCTTGTAGGTATGTCACTGCCACGATCCACGATTGGATTATTAGTTTCTTCAACAGGTTCAAAGTCAGAGTCAGATTCTGACTCAGCTGCAGCAGACACGGATGTGGGCTCAGATGCCGTCACATTTGGTTATGTATTTAAGACAGCTGTGGATGGGACTTCAGTCGCATTCTCCGTCACATTTATGCCTACATCCTTCGTCCGCGCGTCTCAACAAACTCGAAAGCAGATCCACAACATCATCTTCTTCACTCTACCTCGCAATATCCGAGAGATCATCGAAGACAATATTTACTGATTCCATGATCGCCTTGGTACGAAGATTATAAGCTCGATAGGCATGACTATTTGAAGTGTAGCCTAGAAAAAGACACTTGTCACTTTTGGAATCGAATTTACCAAGATTATCACGATCATTAAGGACATAGCACACACCAAAAACATGAAAATATTTGAGGTTAGGTTTCTTTCCCATAAGTATTTCATATGGGGTCATAGAACATCCAGGCCTCAAATATACACGATTAGCTATATGGCAAGCAAGATTTAGAGCTTGACCCAAAACCTTTTCGAGAGTTTTTTAGAACTAAGCATGACACGGGCTATCTCTTTGAAATGTACGATTTTCCTCTCCGCCACTCCATTTTGTTGTGGAGTTTTAGGTGCGGAAAATTCATGAGAGATCCCCTTTCTATCATAGAAGGACGAAAAGAAGAATTCTCAAATTCTTTACCATGGTCCGATCTAATTCGCAATAGTTAAATTATACAAGTTACAAACCTTTTTATGCCACTTTCTAAAGAAATCAAAAGTTTCAGATTTTTCACGTAGAAAGTAAGTCCACGTATAACGTGAGAAATCATCGACAATCACATAAGAGTACTTCCTACCACCCACACTCTCAACCTCAATAGGACCCATGAGATCCATATGAACTAGCTCCATACATCCGGTGGTGTGGAAATGTGATGTCATTTGATGCGACACTCTCTTTTGTTTACCCCTTTGACAACTTTCACACACACCACACTTTTTCGTAGACAGGTTTAGGCAAACCAATAGCAAGACTTCAAATTTTACAAGTTCCATTAGCTTTTTATGACTAACGTGACCTAATTTTTGATGCCACAAATCAGTGTCATTTGTGTGTGCCCTATGACAGAGTTGCTCATTACAATACTGATAACAGTTGTCAGAAGACCTCAAGCCAGTAAGGATACACTTGTCAGCTTCATCGAACACTTCACAAGAATTTTTGTTGAACTTTACGTAAAGATCATCATCACATAGTTGACTTATGCTTGATGAGATTAGCATTAAGACCAACTACATGAAGCATATTACGGCTTGGGTAGTCCTTCAACGCTCGTCCCTTTCCCAACAATCTTCCCTTTGGCTCCACCTCCGTAGGTAACATTGTCACCATTGTAAACTTCATAGTCAGTTAAATACTCCAAGGTACCTGTCATATGTCGTGAGCATCCACTATCTAAGTACCAAGATCCTGCAACGTTAGATCTCAAGGAAGTGTAGATAACATGACATTTAACATCGACTTTTTTAATCCGCATGACATTTTTGAAGAATGTTTACGAAATGTCATAACATCGTGGGTGACATCAAAGGCCCAAACCTTAAATCCGATTTCCGCTTTATAACAAAATGGTTTAATGTGTCCAGAGCATGACAAGAGACAAATAAAGTGGCGCTTCCATGGTTTAGATTTCTAAGAAAAATTTCTTTTATTGTTGGAGGAATCCGGGATTCTCCTTGTTCTTTAGCTTTAACAAAAACCGGAGTTTTATAACCAAGGCCGCTTTATCATCACTACTCAGGAGAGAATATCATCCAATTTAGCTTTCCTGCAATTAAACTTTTTCATGTTTTCAAGAGATTCTTCAAGTTTAGAATTTACCTTTTCGAACTCCGAGTTCTTTCTGGTAAGAGAGACTTCTAACATGGTAATCACTTTCCTTTGATCATCATTCTCCTTCGAGTCGATCATTCTCCTTCTTCATCATTTCATTCACTTTGATCCTCTTGACCAATCCCGATATAGACTCGCGTACATGTCTTCCAAACTTTCACCATCGATTCATCATCCCTTCAACATCATCGGGGCGGTAGAATTGAAACAAAAAAGGTTAGACTCAAATAAGAAATCCCGATCTTTGGATGTGACCTCGGATGATGATTAGGGAGGGTGTGATCACATCTCGGCCACACCTCTGAAACACCAAGGATTTATTTGAAAAAGAGACATTCGATCTTTCACCAGGGTGGTCATAACCTTGGGTTCTTCCCCTGCTCATTTCTCTCACCGTCGATTCGTTATCACTCAAGGTCACAATCGGGGCTCATTCCCTTTTTCATAAGAGTATTAGCACATTGGGCGAAGATAGTGACCATACCCAAGACATGCCATACACCTAATAGAGTCAAGAGTTTTAGTGTCAAACTTGTTTGATTTCTCACTTAAAAATGTTCTTGGTTTTTGTCAAAGGTGTTCTTTTGAGGAAACTTGCTTGACTTAGACTTAAACGGCTTCGTGAAATTTTGAGACTTTTTCTGACTTTTGAGTTTAAGAACCCTATCAAACTTTTTCGAGTACATGGCCATATGGTCATCTCTTAGATCGATTCTTCATTGGTATGATCAAGAAAATCATTGGTATGATCGATGCAAACTCATTGGTAACTTTAGACTCAAGTTGAAAAGGAGACTCAATTTGAAAAGCAACTTTGTGACCCAAGCTATCCATTTGTTGAGCCATGTTCATCTCATAGGTTTGAAGAATGCCAACAAGTCTTTCGAGACTTAAAGTGGACACATCATGGGCTTCTTCTATGGATGAAACTTTGATATTATACCTAATAGGAAGAGATCTCAACATTTTGCTCACAAGATTCTCATTGGAGATCGGTTCACCTAGGGCTTGAGCTTCATTGGATATATCACATAGTTTGGCATTGTAAGTGGTGATATTCTCATCCTCACGCATTCTCGGTTTTCAAACCTATTGGTGAGCAACCTAAGTCCGGTTTACGCACACTCGCAGATCCCTCACAATGACTTTGCAGAGTATAGCAATGATTTTGAACAAATTTTGATCCACAAGGCCGAAGATTGCCATCAACGCCTTAGAATTGTAATTGGACAAAATTAATTCATCATTAGTCCAATCAATTTCTCCTTTGTCCTTGTAGTCACCATCAATATCGATGAGTTTTGGAGGTGACCACCTAGTAAGGATTGTACACCAGTGCCCTTTCATCAATTGATTTGATGTAGGCTCGAACTTTTGACTTTCCAAATAGAATAATTGGAGCCATCAAGAATGGGGGACGAAAAGTGGGGTTATTTTGAGTATCCATGCTAACAAACACTCAGATCAACACTTAGTCACAAGTGTAGCTCTAGATGCCAATTGAAAGAATTATAGCACGGATATTTACCAAAAAGTTTTGCGAGTAAGGATGTGATTGCGATGTGCTCACATTCACAATCACATGCAAAATGAATTTTGTAAAACAATAAAGAGACACACGAAATAAAAATTGTCTACAAGCCAATATTGGCAAAAAAACTTTCCACTAGTAAAAATAGTTTGATTCCGTATACAAAAATCCAACTAGTAGAAACTCAACGAAAAACTCCTATCTAGAGTATATCCGATCTATGTAATTCAACTCATCCAACAATGACATATGTGGACTTTGTTAATCACAATACTAAAAACAATGGATGAAAAGCTAACAAACACACTGCGCAGGTCAATGTGATCTCGTATGTAGTCACATTCGAGATCGCATCCAGGGCGAGACTCCTTATGCTTGTATGACTCTTAACTCTCTCAAGACTCTCATCTCTCAGATCTTTCTTGTATGTTGATTATACACGTCCTCTTCCCTTTATATAGCCATCCAATCCCTTCAAGAGACCTAATACACAAGGAAAGAAGATATATACAAATATATGACAAGTAAATCACTTAAGTTAGGAAACAAGATAACTATCCAAGAATCCTAATATATCAATACCATATCAATATGATTTCTTCCCTTATCTAAAAAGTCCTAATTATATCATAAGTCTAGAAAGGCAAAACAAATCAAAAAACCAATCTTTATATTTTAGAAAATTATTTTAGGCGATCACAAATAAAATCGCCCTAACAATTGTCATCCCTAAATAACAATAACTAGAATACTTAATTCAAAGTGATTCATATTTACTGATGACAAATGATATTTGAATTATATATTTGGTAACATAGACATAATTGACATATTAATTTAAAGATTATTTATGTTGGTAGAGGTCATTTTAAGTTGACTACAAACCAAAATTTACTATTTAATTGATGATTTTTTTATTTAATATCCTAAAGTAATTACATTCGTGAACTTAATACTCGTGAATTCAGATAATATTCGAGTTGGGGTAACTATGTCTCACCTACAATATGAGCAACTTATTATAACGTTTTATGTGTATGATATATGTTTTCATATAGTTGAACCGTAGGTGTGATGATTTACTTCACGGGCGAGGTCTCTCGTTCAAGTCAATAGAAGAAACATTTGCCTCGGTGGGATATAAATTTCACGGTTGGTAGAGCTCCACTCTTGCAATTGGGTCGTTATGCGACATCGGGTTGGATATCTAATTGTCCAGGAATGATAGATCTTATACTTGAATTGGTGGCTCACTTGTTCTAAGTAAGTCATGTTAAGTATGTATTTCTCCTCCAGTTGAGAAAACCTTTAAACATATTGCATATCGATTGCATGAGTAATAACATATAACTATTTCAAAAGGGTTATATTTTGGAGTTTGGTACCTGACTCCTAGATCACCCACATTTCATTTTTGGGGCTCCTAACCCACCCCCTAGGACTTCTAGTAAGCCCTTTCAATTACAGTTTGCTCTAGTAGGATTCTGGCTAGTTACCCCAAGTTCCAAACGGATTTGCGTGCATTGATCATGTATGTGCCTTATCATTATTTATTTCAAAATATTTATGTTCGTAAATACATTTAATAGATTCCATGCATGTGATATAAATAATTTTAATTTATTTTGTGGGATATAATGTTACATAATAAGTATTTTTTTATAATTATATTCTCATTTGCAGATAATGACAAAGATAAATTGTTAACATGAAACCTCAAAAAGTAGTTTTGACTAGTATTTTAGATTAATTTTTTTATAATTTTTAGTTCGTGCAGATTTCTCTTTCAAGAAAAACTTTATCCTCTTTTTTCTCGGTATTTTTCTCATCGAAGCCTATAAATTTCCTAGTATAAACTCGTTTTACTTTACAAAAGTTCTTTCTCTTGTTAGATGAAGTTATGGTGTCAGAAAGTTTCCAACATTTTGGTACATTATCGCCGTGCATTGTCTCTGTCGTCTTCCAAGAAAGTATCGTCTCTCTTTTTTTCATATAATCAGTGTTTTGTATATTTAATAGAAGAAGTTTTAAGAATCTTGTCAAAAAAAAATCTAAACACCTTATGAGCTTTGGATAAATATCAGTTATTTCCATTTTCATTGCACATGACCATAAGTTTATTCTAAGTCCTGCTGTTAAGTTTATTCTGATTTGTATAGATACAGTTAGAAATGGTTAAGTGAAATGCTTACGGAGAAGAAAAATAATTATAGCATGTATCTTTATTTCTTCTATTTCTTCTACAATGATATATATCATCTAGTGTAACCTATGTCGTTTGTTTCCACATGTTTGCTTCAGTCCAGCGATGGCAACAAGAGGAAAAGAAGATTAAGTTCACAAAATCTTTCAATGAAATGGCTAAACAACAATTAGGAGTTCATACGACAAATTTCCCAAGACTTTCATAGGTGAAAGATGGATTTGCCATTAAATTTCCTGCATCAAATCTGTGGCGATTATTCCACAGGCGGCCACTAGATGGCATAGTGTAAAATTCATGGAGTTCAGATGCCAAAATACAACGAAAAATTTGGTAGGTAATGTGCAAAACTCCTATAGTTCAAAGGGTAAAGTGTAATTTTCTTTGTGTTTAAGTGTTGGCTAACAAATAGCTCCAAAGATATGGCAAGCCTTGTATATGTATGTATTCTCAAAAGTGAAAAATTACTAAGGAACAAGAATCCAAATGAAAATTAGAAAGAAAAAAAAATTGTAGTTGACATTTCAACAAATTTGTGTATACTCAAAAGTGAATTTAAAGTTTTGGTTTTTCATGTGGCCAAACGATCAAATTAAGATGAAAAACATGCCTATGCATTCAAATTATTGAACCAAAAACGCATCAATGACAAACTTCTTCTTTCTCTGTAAACTGTTATTTCAATTTTACAAAGAATTCCTAACAATTGTCACTCATAAAAATACAAATCATTAATATATTTCAACAAGAGTGACAGCGCACAGGAGAAGATAATGAGAATAATATATTGCTAAACCTCAATATTATACAAGACATGATAAGAAATTCAATAACACAATACAACTTGAACACCTTTGCAGAGACTTGTTTAGTATCCTTCCAAACAGAAAGTGACAGTTAACAAGCGAAAAAAGTAATTATTCGTCCCAAACATGAAACAAAACTCTGGAAGAAAGAATTATCCCTATCTTATTAGTACAAATCATGGCTCTATTTGTCCAGAAGACAGAACCAAATAATGTGCCTGGCAATTATATCGCTATTCGTGCTCTAATAATTTATTGGACTGGTACATAATAATGAACCACCAAATATTGCAAGAATAATCTTGTCTGGTTAAGACAAAACAGTCTTGTGAACTCTTACTAGAGAGGAGTAGGAACCATCTTTAATATTGATTAGGTGTTGTGGTTCCCTTTCTCCACAATGCTTCCATTTTTAAAGACAGCAATTACGCCTGCTCCTGATTGTCGACAACCTATGTGCAACTACAATTGTTGTCCTATTCAACATTACTTTGTCGAGTGCCTCTTGAACTATTTTCTCAGATTCAGCATCCAATGCACTTGTAGCCTCGTCTTAAGAGTAGTATTTTTGGGCTCTTCACAATGGCTCGTGCAATGGCCACTCGTTGCTTTTGACCCCTGATAGCTGAACACCACGCCCCAACTATTGTGTCATATCCCTGCCATGGTCAACACAAGTTCTGACCATTATGTATCCTTAATTTGTGAAATAGTGTACGCAACATAAGCATAAGCTAAAATTTCAAGATTTTTGACCTGCTGCAATCCACTAATGAATTCATGTGCATTTGCCAACTTTGAAGCGGCTATAATTTCTGCCTCGGTTGCATTTCCTTCCTTTCCACTGGCAATGTTGGCCCGGATTGTGTCGTTAAACAAGACTGGCTCTTGGCTCACAAGCCCCATCTGCTGCCTTAGCCATTTAACCTGAACTTGTTTATCTCAATTCCATCATGTGATATGACCAGAGTCAGGGTCATAAAATCTTTGAAGTAATGAGATCACTGTTGATTTCCCACTTCCACTTTCCCCAACTAGAGCAACTACCTGAAATCATTAGGCCAACATTGACGAATTAAAAAGTCAAGGAACTGAATTTATGTTTGACAAAAAAAAACATATAAATTGTACCTGCCACTGTTAATTGTCAAGTAAAGATCCTCAAAATCTGAATGCCTGGCCTAGTTGGATAGCTGAAGTTGACATGCCTGAGTTCAATCTCTCCATTGATATTTTCTAGAGTCGTGCCTGACTCGTCACTAGGATCAATCTTGGATTTCCTTTCAAGAATGGCAAAACTGAGGCAACTGCATTTTTGCTTTGCTTGAATCTGGAGCTAAGGAGCTCGATGCAGATATAGCAAGTGCCACCATGATTACAGCATAAAAACCTGCATTTTTATTTGTTTTATATATATCCACAGTAGAACAAGAAAATAAATGCATGCGAGATGGAGCATATATACTTACACGGAAGACATCTGACATGGTAATTTTTCCATCCTGAACAAGTTGGGCTCCTGCATAAAATATGGTAGCATAGACAGAATACAACAAGCATACAGATGTCCCTAGCCCTACTCCACTAATCAATCCTTGTTTAGTCCCATTTGTGGCTGGTCCTTCACTTTTCTTCTTGTACATCTCTATAATCCTCTCTTGGGCACAAAACGAAGCAACTGTTCTTATATTACTAACAGCATCATTAGCAACTTGACTTGCTTCCCCCATACATCAACTGCAACCATTTAGATGAATAAGAATGAAGGTACACCAAATGGAGAAACACAAATGAACTCGAACTTCTATTGCCTCAGATTTGGTAATTTGAAATTTTATCATTTTGGGACCTGTATCATTATTATCTCCATAAAAGAAAAAAAGTTCATCCATCCATACTAATAAAAGTGTGAATCACTCAAAAGGTTTCTTGAAACTTTTGATGTACCTATTATAACCCTAATGACCGGGTATTAAATAGTGTGAGAAGGGGTATAATTGAACTTATCTTTAATAATATAATTTCAAGTGTCCATTCATATATCAAATTCTTTTTCAAATACAAGAAATCTGTTTTTTCTATCATAACTCTTTGAGAAATCAGAATATTTGAGTTTATGTAAATTGATATTGAAATATCTTTTCCATTTTAGTATTTCTCACACCTATATATATAGGTGTTATTGTAATCCTCAAATAAGAGAGAAATGAAACTCTTAAAGCCCTTTGGGCATTTTTGTTCGTGGTTGTAGGCCAAAATGTTGAACCACGTTATTTCTGTGTGTTTTTCCTCTCTCTTCAAAATTCAACATGGTATTAGAGCAGGTTTTGATCCAGCTAATTCCTATAAATCTTTTTTTAGCACGATGTTCATCCTGTGGAAAATCCTTTTTATATAGCATGATGCTCATTCCGCGCATCATCTTGGTTGCACTGCCATCGTGTTGTGGCTTAGTTCATGTTAGAATTGCATTGCACGATGTGTCATTTTGTGCCTCATTTATCTTATATGGACCTTAACTATAGTGCATCAGATTCAGAATTTCTAGAAGCCGAAACAATTTCAAGTTGAACACTCCAACAGATTATTCTCGTGCTCAACTTTAAGGGGAATAATGAGAATCAAAATCAATCAAAACTGATTTGTAAAGATATTCTGAAACAAAATTGATTTGTTGAGATATTAGAATATTTGAGTTTATGTAAATTGATATGGAAATACGTTTCCATCTTAGTATTTCTCACACCTATATATATAGGTATTATTGTAATCCTCAAATAAGAGAGAAATGAAACTCTTATAGCCCTTTGGGCATTTTGTTCATGGTTGTAGAGGCCAAAAATGCTGAACCACGTGATTTCTCATGGTGTTTTTCTTTTCTCTTCAAAATTCAACAATATATATATGATAGCTAATGACTTTTTAGTTTCAAAATTTAAACTTTATTCCATAACATATAATAACTTGTTATTTTGTTAGAGAACCTACAGGCTATTTTATGAACGGATAACTTGATTTGGCTAAATGAAACTGAACACAAAAAATAAATTAAATTCGAACGTGAATATTTTATAAAATATTAAAATTAAAATTAAATTAAAATTAAATTTTGACATAATTAAATTTAAGGGCAATTAAGTAATTTGATATTTATTTATCTTTATTCAATTATAAGACAAATGATCATGTATATTCTACACTCCAAAATATTTCTTCTTTCTATTGTAACTCTTAAAATATTAGGAAATTTCAAATAATATTGGTGTCATATCAACTAGATTTCAAGAGCTTTCTAACCATATGTGTGAAGTATATACAAGAGAAAAATCAACCATTTAAAGTTGATAAGAGAAACCAAAAAAAAAAAAAAAAAAAAAAAAAGGTTTTGATGCTTAATAAAAAATAGAAGTAAATGAATAATTCTCCAAATCTTCACATATGGAATCAAACTTCTTCCTCAATTAATAATATGTATTTTTAAAATTTATTTTATTGATGGTAGTTAAAGAAATGATGTCGAAAACAAGATATACTTATTGTATCTTTGTTGTACTTTCATGCATATTTTATTTTAATAGGCCCTATTGATAGAAAATAAGTAGACATTAAAAATAATAAGAATAAGATGAAAAATAGAATCTGAAAAAAGTTTGTTGTTGCACAAAAATATAACCTTTAAACTTTCTATGACTATGTGTGAATATGACTTTTACAAAACTTTCTATAATCGATATTATAAGTTCTAGTTTCTAATTTACTCTTTTTAGAATGTATTATGATTTCAATCTCTCAATTTTTCTCTTACTTACATGAAGATATATTGTTAGAAGTCTTAAATCTATGTCATTAATACATAAAATTAATTTAACAAAATAAAAAATAGATATAAATTAAATTAAGAATTAAGTGTAAAAAGTAGAAAGTCAAAACTTAAAAATAGATATGTGTCATTGTAATACATTTAGAAGACAAACTGAAAAATAATTTAAAAAAACTCAAATATCGCTTGAAACGCATACACCAATAAAAAATCTATAAATTAAAATATCATCATGAAATTTATATTAAAAATTATGCCCCAAAATAATTTAATTAAATAAAATGATGTAAAAAAGAGTGAAACAAGAGCTAAAATTGGATGGAGTACTAAAAGATCATATAGACGAAAAAGAAAAACTTAATAAACTCATTTAATAAGAAAGAATTTAACATTTGCTGAGAAAGTAATGCATGACTTAAATATATATTGATCCAAATACTAATATGATTAATGGAAAATTAAATACACACAACAATATAAATTGAAAACTAATAAAAAAATACTGAAAATTAATGGTTATATGTGAAATTAATGAGATGAGAATTCAAATATACTTTTTAGGGTTACATTTATTTGAACAAAAATCCAATTGAAAATTAAAATAAAGATTAAATCACTATATACCTTTTGTTCAATACAAGCATTAATTTTTTGAAAATGTATTGGTCATTTTTTATAATAAATAATATTATTTAGAAAATAATGGGATCAATTTTTTGGGTTACATTTCTTTTTTGAACAAAAATCCAATTGAAAATTAAAATAAAGATTAAATCACTATATACCTTTTGTTCAATACAAGCATTCATTTTTTGAAAATGTATTGGTAATTTTTATAATAAATAATATTATTTAGAAAATAATGGGATCAATTTGAAATTTATAGTCTCTTCAACAAGATAACAATTCGATAAATTTTAGTATATTAAAAATAATTATAATCTTATAACTATACGGTTCACTTGAAAATTTTACAGCTACAAAAATGTTCTAATAAACCTGAAAAGAGCTAAATTAAATTACGATTGCCATCTCTAATAATATAATATATCGTTTCTAAAATTTTATGTCACTATAATTTTTAAGTCATTTTAATAAATAACTTTCAAAAACCTCGAAATACCATTCATAAAAATAATCAATACTATAGTTTTAATTTTATAACTATATAATGATATTATTTGTGTTTTACATACCCAAATTCAAACAAAGGTCGACCTGAATAATTCTAAATTTTACTTTATTAAAATATTTTAAAACCAAATGTTTGAAAAGTAATTTTCAAACATGAAGGTTAGTTAGTGCTATTGTATTTAGTTATTGAAGAGTGGCTTCATATGAAAAGTGATAACTTATTATTTTTTCTAAAACTACATTTGGTTTTATTTTTTATTAAAAGTGAAGATATGTTGTGTGCAATTTAATAGAGTTTCAAAACTTAGATTTCGACTTATCACATTTTTATAGTTTTATTTAAGAGTTGACTCTTGATGAATTAATGGATTAATTTTCATATATATTTGGTTAAGATTTAGTGGAGTCATATGGATCACGTGGCGACACAACTACAAATTTGGAATCCTCAGTGTAGAAGATGTACCTTCGCATCTTTGCTGAATCCTCTGACAGACCTCATTTGTAAATATCCATTAAATATTATCAGAGGTATCATTGCAAGAACGATTAGTGCCAACTGCCAACTTGCTTCAAAAGCTATAGCCAATCCAACTACTAATGAAGCTGCTTCTTGAACGAGCTGCGATAGAGCATCCCCAACTAGAGCACGAATCAGAGCTGCATCAGTAGAGAGCCTTGCACCTATAACACCGGTTGAGTTCTCAGGCTTATCAAACCAGCCTATCTCCATGTTAACTACCTTCTCAAAACACATCAATCTAACTCGCTGTATCAACTTATTCCCAGCTACACTAAATAGATATGTCCTTGATGGATATGCAATTAATGCTACCGCTCCAAGAATGACAAACATCAATGCCCAAAATTCTGAGTCCTCCTTTAATTTATGTGGCAACCCATAGAAAGTTTTAATTGCACTAGAAGCTAATAAGCCAAAGATGGGCAGTAATGCCCCACTGATAATGGCAAATATAGCTCCTGCAATCAACACTGGTGCCTCAGGTTTGTTAAGACGAGCAAGACGAAAGATTGAGACTTTTGGAAGGTCTTTTGATAGTTCAGGGAAATAGCATTTTTATCAGCAAGTGAGTCTTTCGGAAAGTGAAGCACCATAGGTGTGGTGTTCGAGAATGACATTGAGTGACTACTGGTACTTTCTGCTCCAGACGACACTGAACTCAGAGAACGGATAGATGATATTCTTTGACTAAAACCTGTGTCAGATTTTATTGTAATATCTGCCTTGTGTTTGTCGGGCAACACTTTGCTCTACTTCTTCGCTTACTTCTTGGGAGTGTATGAGGTTAGAATACAACCCTTTGAGGATCCTTGAGTAGATCAAATGTGCCTGAAAGTTCAATCACGTAGCAAGTAATAAGAGTCTCTCCAGTTAGAAAAGGTTATTAATCTTCTTGAGATATTTTAATAATTTTGTTTTCCAGCGAAAACCAGTTTGATTAGTTTCACAAAGCCCTTGATGCAAGTTTATGTTATCTGCATTTTCATAAACAGAAATTTATCAGATACATTTGAAAGTGTACCTTTTCAACAATGTTTCCTTGGTGAAGGACTGCAATCATATTGGCATTTTTAATGGTGCTCAGGCGATGCGCAACTATGACGGTCGCTCTGTTTACCATTACCTTTTCCAAAGCCCCTTTGTACAATTCTCTCGGAGTCTGCATCAAGTGCACTCGTTGCCTCATCTAGAAGTAGAATTCTTGGGTCTTTTAGTATTGCTCTGGCTATGGCCACCCTTTGTTTCTGACCACCAGAAAGTTGAATGCCATTTTCCCCACCATGGTATCTAGCCCCTGCATGAATAAATAAATTCAAAGTAGACAAACTGGTTAGTGGAATTTTAGGTGGTGACCCTTTAAGAAAGGAAAAACATGTCAGAATTGGAACCTGGGGAAGTTTCCCAATAAAATCATTTGCATTTGCCAACTCTGCTGCTTCTTTGATCTCTTCAAGAGTTGCTCCATCTTTGCCATATGCAATATTATCCTGATGCTGCCTGTGAAGAGCACAGGTTCTTGGCTAACTAAACCTATTTTTGATCTAATCCACTTAATCTGGAATTCTCTGAGATCAATTCCATCAATCAAAACTTCACCGCCAATGGATCATAAAATCTCTCTATCAAACTAATCACAGTAGACTTCCCACTTCCACTCTGTCCAACCAGAGCTGCAGTAGTGCCACTGGGAATAAATAGAGAAAATCCATTGAAGATTTGCTCTTTGGTCTTGCCGGATAGCTGAAACAGACATCTCTCAATTCTATGTCTCCTAATGTCATTTAATATCTTTCCTTTGGTATCATATGCATCTATGGTTGGTTTCCTATTTATTGTCTCAAACATCTTGACTGCTGCTGCTTGCCCAGCTGCAATGCAGCCATGGAAGGAGCTGCTTGGCTCAGAGAACTGAAATTAAGATTTGCAACTCAATTCGTGGAATAGAAACTTATAGGGAAATACAACAATACAAGTAATAATTTTCTAAGCAAAACTTACCTGGAACCTGTTAGCACTGCAACGACACGGTGAATACTTCACCTCCTGTATAACCTTGTGCAAGATCATTATTGCGCCTCAAACCAAACAGCCAAACTATAAGTGCAAAACGTTGTACATACGAAATCCAGTACCTAGTCCAGTACTCAATCCTCGCCTACATCGGATTTAAAAGTGCTCGCAAGAAACTTCATGTAGTTCGCGACAGCTTGCTTCTCCCCATTAAATGACGCAACCTGAAAACAATATTAAATCAAGACCATGCTATATTTGGAAGATGAGAAGCTAAATCAGTGATGAATTATGGTTCAATATTAGATTAGTAGCTCACAGTTCTGATAGAGCCAATTGTTTGTTGGACTACATTGGCAGCATCAGCATATGCTTTCTGTGTTCTAGAAGCTGTCTTGGATCTGAGAAAGTGCATTGTCCCACCAGATAATACGAAAGGAACTGATGACAACATTACTAGTGCAAGAAGCCACCCTTTTATGAAGGCAATGACAAAGCCTCCTAAAAATGCTGCAACCACCTGGACAAATTTTCCCACCTTCTCCCAATGGCAGCTTGAATGAGAATAGTGTCACCAGACATCCTTCCAATTACTTCTCCAGTACTTACTTCCTGGTCATAAGTGATGTCTTGTCGCAGTATAGTTTTCAAATAAAGCCTCCTAACTCTGGCAGACTGCCTCTCCCCAGTAATCATCCAGCAAGCCACCTCTAACGAAAAATAAGAATTTGTTCTCAAGTTTAGAGACAGGGTCTAGAACTTTTGACGAAGATGATCTTTACTTAACACAAAGGTTTTCAGCACTTACGAAGAAATGCTGCTGCTCACACCCCCAAAGCCAAGTAAATGTATTTAATGATACCTACAATAGATAATGAAGTTAATTAACTGTAATGACCTTTAATGTTCAAAAATGAATCTGCAATGTATTGAGTTCGAATTATTAGACAAGTCAAACTGCAATGCATAAGCAATTTATTTGCTTATTTTCATGCAATTGATATATACAAAAAGGTTCTAAATCTTAATTAGCTGTATTCTAGTCATCCATTACATACCTTGGATACCTGCCGTACAATATCATTGTTTTGGGCTGTACCAAAAACATCTATTAATTCTCCAAAAATGAGGGACATGAGGGGCTGTGTAAACCCATTACCAATGGCAGCAATTGTACCGATTGTCATTAGAGAACTTTGTCCCTGGAATCAGCAAAGGAGAATAACTTGTAAAACGGGATGCTCTTGGCTCCTTTTCCTCAGCTTGGCCTTCTTTTACTGTGGAATCCTGACTCATGCCCATATTTACGGTCCTAATTTCTTGTTCAACTATCCAGCAGTATAATATCTGTTTGGGAAAGTTCCAGCAGCTGCAGCTTATGATGTCAATATGATCTTCCAATCTGATAAAAGTTGCAGCAGTGAGCAGAATGACTTTTATTATAAATATCACTAAAATTGGTCAACTGAATCTACCGAGGCCAGAAGAAATAAACCATAAAAACTTCCAAAAGTCCCAAACGCAATGATATTTAAACTGTATTATCGAATACATACAGCAAAATTGGATGAAAAAGTGCAAATTCAGAGGCTATCACCAGATATGGAGTCGAAAAACACCAAAAAATCAAAACAATCCTAATTTTTTGCCATACTAACATATTGTATTCAATCGAACAGTTAAGAGGACATTATGATCTGCTTCAGCAAAACAAGCTCTACGATATCTACTTCTTTTCTTGCAAACAACATATGCATGATCTAGAAAATATCTCCAGAGTTTACTTGCAATCCAAACAGAAAGACTTATAAAGCAAGTGGAAAAACTATGGGCAAACATCATCACCTTCATCATCAACTACCACCAATGATGCCAAACATAATTTTCAAGCAACAATACAATCAACAAGCCAAAAACTCAGAAGTGCTCAAGCAAACAGAGGAAGAAAATGGAAATTGGAAACAAAGGGAAAACAAATAGATTTCTATGGCCTATTTCTGTGCAAGTTTTAACAATAACTTACATACAGAAGCTGCATTCTTTTCACTTCTGTTTATGAAAATTAAACTGTGTTATTTGATTTAAACAGCTTCACCTTTCCATGGAGGATTGCAATGGCAATAGAATATAGAGCACGGAGAACATTTAATAAATTAAAATAATTAAAACCGCTGACTACAGATCATTTATTTGATTCTCTAGATATTAAAGTAAAGTCTACGCTCCCTCACATTATAGAAAGTTATAGGACATTTAATGATCCCTGTGTAACTTTATATAATAAACTAGCTTGAACCTCATGTGGCATATCAGCTTTAAATATATTTTCCAAGACAAAATGCAACAATGCTATATATGACAGTTTGTTTTTTTTTCGATTTTTTTTTCGGGTGGTTTTGTCATTGACAGCTTTAAATAATTCACTTTTTTATTTTTTGGGCTTATTTTGTGAATTTATTTTACGAAATTATGTAAAAAAAAAAGAGAATAAACACCATCTGGTGATACATAGCATTGCTCAATACATAAATATAAAATACCATTTTAAAAGTCTATGGTTTGTCATAAATCATGTCTTTGATAATTTGAAGAATATATTTTCGTATATAAAAGAGAATTAACCCCTTTTTTTTTTGAGGGGAGAGAATTAACTTTTTAGAAATTTCATAAGTCCCTAATATATCTATCACATTCTGACTTCTGAGTACACTAAATATTGTCCCATTCTTTTTCTATTCGCATTATAAAAATGCCAATCAAGCATACTTCAACTATCAAAAGTTGAAACATTCAGATACCTTAAAAATATGTTTATACACGATGGTCAATGGGCCTAGTTGTTTTGCACGTTTATATAATAATATTTACCAAATATATGAAACCCAAGGACACCCCAATCACGATTGATTATACTTGACATAATTTATTGAGATTCTAGGATTTGATGACAGCGAGGTTTTTGGATCTAATAAGCAGAAATTATTGAATCTATCATCTTTGAAAACTGGTAAAGATTATATCAGAATTAAAAAGTTTAACAGAATATTAGTTACTTACAGTAAAGTGACTCCACAAAATAACACCCAAAAAAGGCATAATTGCAATTTCAGTCCTGTACGCTTCATCTACCACGTCATCTAAACGGCCAAAAATTGGAGGGAATTTTTCTTTCTTTCTTTCTTCTTCTTCTTCTTCCTGGTTCGTAACTCCGGCACCGTCACCGCCATATCAGTTGAATGTCCAGGCACCGAGAAGCGCGGAATTTTCCCATCCAGGATGCCAAACCGAAACCCAATGTTCGGGCTTCCAGAGCTTATTAATGGCTGACTTACTCTTGTGGTCCTTATACTTGTAATTGGAGCTACTGCACTTCCGCATAAAACCATTGCCCCTTCCCTTTGGAATTCATGGAATCTGTACAGCTGCTGAACCCTTCTTTTTTGACTGGTTGGTGTATATGATAAGATTAAACGCAAAGGAGCCGAAGTTAGGGTTCTTCCGGTTGGGGAAGGGGTTGGAATTTGGGGAGTTTATTATCCTTCATTTATTTTCTTTTGTAGCAATACGTAACT